>OZ030026.1:51857297-52097297 GCA_964023405.1 Apodemus agrarius | reverse complement strand
CGCAAAAAGCACAAAGCACCTACGGAATCTGTTAATCCTGCGGCACCTGGACCGTGGGAAATTGTGAAGTTGACATGGGGAGTAGAAACTAAAGGAAGACCGCTACGGAACAGGAATTAGACGGAAAGAAGGCTCTCCATCCTTTTCCATCCCCGCTGCCCCTGTCTAGCTGTGGCAGAGGCATTGCCCAAGATCCCGGGTTCCCAAGGGCACAGGCCAAGCGCAGTGATCGCGATCCGTTCCCACAACCTCGCAGCCCCTGCACGCTCAGACCTGAGTGGTGTGGATGGGCTAGCCCCTCCTCCGCTGACCCCGCTGGCTGCCTTGGCTGGGGGACTACATTTCTCCTCCATGAGCTCAGTCCCCGGGGACTCGGGACGTGGGGTCCAGGCCAAGTCACAGCTGTAGGCACGCGGACTAGGAACCTGAGAACGTCCCCTTAGCTTTTCCTCCCAGGACCGCCCTCTGTGTGGAATCTTCAGCTAGGTCGGCACACCCAGGAAGAAAAGAGGCAAGTGTTGAGGATGCCTACTCCGTACTCCGGGACATGTGGGCTGGGGACCCCGCCAGGGCTGATGACACAGCCTCCCTGGGATCCTCTGATTCCTGAACTACCGAACTGCCTAGAGTGGCGTGGTCTAAACAACCTCACCTCCCTGCCTCGGAGCCTTTCACAGGCTGTTTCCAGGGCCAGAAACGCCAGTCTCGAGCCCAGGACGGCTCTTCTCTTTGCATGGCCGCTCACACCGGCTCTCCTTTCTCTCATTCATTCCCTAAATTTGTTTTCTTTCAAATTACACTTAAACATTTGGGGGGGGTTGTTGTTTTGTTTTGTTTTGTTTTGTTTTGTTTTGTTTTGTTTTCGAGACAGGGTTTCTCTGTATAGCCCCGGCTGTCCTGGAACTCACTCTGTAGACCAGGCTGGCCTCCAGCTCAGAAATACACCTGCCTCTGCCTCCCAGAGTGCTGGGATTACAGGCATGCGCCATCACCGCTGGGCCACACTTAATTTTTTTATTTTTATGTTTCTATGTTTAGGCTGGGTGTTTTACCTGCGTGTATATGTTTGTGCACCACGTGAGTGCCAGGTGCCTTCAGAAGCCACAAAAGGCCGTGGGATTCCCTGGAACTGGGGTTTGGAGCTGCCGTGCGTGCGAGTGCTGGGAATTGAACCTAGATCCTCTAGAAGAGCAGCCAGTGCTCTTAACCACTGAGTCATCGCCTTTTTTTTTTAAAGATTTATTTATTATTATATGTAAGTACACTGTAGCTGTCTTTAGACACCCAAAGAGGGCATCAGATCCCATTACAGATGGTTGTGAGCCACCATGTGGTTGCTGGGATTTGAACTCAGGACCTTTGGAAGAGCAGTCAGTGCTCTTAACCTCTGAGCCATCTCACCAGCCCCCCATCGCCTTTTTAAATCACATTTTAAAACACTATTTATCTATGTGTCTATGTGTGCACATGCCTGAATAGCACATGTGCCGTGGCGTCTGTGTAGGTCAGAGAGAACCTGTGGAAGCTGGTTTTCATCTATCATGTGGATTCTAGGGATCGCTCGGGTCCGCAGCCTGGGGGGCAGGTACCAGGTGAGCCATCTTACCAGCTTGTTTGTTTATTTATTTATTTATTTATTTATGAAACAGGTTCTCAAGTATTCTAGGTTAGCCTTGAAGTGACTCACTCACTCACTATAGAGCAAAAGATGACCTTGGTTTCTGTTCCTTCGACCTCTTCCTGCCAAGTGCTGGGATTATAGGTAGGTAATACCACATTTACTTTATGTCCTGGGGATCAAATCCAAGGCTTTGCTGCATGCTAAGTGAACAATGTACCAACAGAACCACACCCAAGCCCTGTTTGTGTTCTGAGACAAGGTTTTGATCGTAACCCAAGCTGGACTTGAACACTGGTGTGATGGTTTGTACAGGCTCAGCCCAAGGAGAGGCTCTATCAGAAGGTGTGGACCTGTTGGAGTAGGTGTGTCACTGTGGGCTTTTAAAGACCCTCCTCCTAGCTGCCTGGAAGCCAGTATCCTGCTAGCAGCCTTCAGATGAAGATGTAGAGCTCTCAGCTCTTCCTGCACCATGCCTGCCTGGACGCTCCCTCCTTGATGATGATGGGCTGAACCTCTGAATTACCAGCCAACCCCAATGAAATGTTGCCTTGGTCATGGTGTTCTGTTCACAGCTATAACACCCTAACTAAGACAACTGGGTTCTCCTTCCCTCAGCCTTCCAAGGACCAGGATTCTAATCTGATCTAAGTCAGAGCCAGAGCCAATCCTCTGATGAGAGATAGACCAATATAATATTTACTTATTTTTCACTTACATTACTTTTCTCCCTGCATGCATTCTGTTCTGAGTGAGGATGCCAGAACCTTTGGAACTGGAGTTACAGACAGGTGTGAACTGCCATGTGGGTACTGGGATTTGAACCTGGATCCTCTAGAAGGGCAACCTGTGCTCTGAACCGTGGAGCCATCTCTCTAGTCCTTTAGTTGGCTTTCTGTTGACATGATAAAGTACCAAAACCAAAAGCAACTTGGACAGGACGGATTTATTTCATCTCACAGCCCAGCCTAACATCAAAGAAGCCAAGGCAGGAACTCGAACTCAACCCTGGAAGCAGAGACCATGGCGGAGTGCTACTCACTGACTTGCTCTTCATGGTTTGCTCATCTTGCTTTCTTATACAACTCTAGACCACATGCCAGGGTGGCACCTCCCACCCCGGGCTGAACCCTCCCCTCCCCCTTAATCAGTAATCAAAAAAGAAAAAGAGCCAGGCATGGTGGCGCACACCTGTAATCCCAGCACTTGGGAGGCAGAGGCAGGCAGATTTCTGAGTTCGAGGCCAGCCTGGTCTACAGAGTGAGTTTCAGGACAGCCAGGACTACACAGAGAAACCCTGTCTCGAAAAAAACAAAAAGAAAAAGAAAGAAAGAAAGAGAGAGAGAGAGAGAGAGAGAGAGAGAGAAGGAGGAAGGAAGAAAAGAAAGAAAAAGAGAGAAAGAAGGAAGGAAGAAAAGAGAGGAAGGAAGGGAGGGAGGGAGGGAGGGAGGAAGGAAGGAAGGAAGGAAGGAAGGAAGGAGTCAAAAAGCCTCTCAGACTTCTTGCCTACAGGTCAATCTGATGGAGGCATTTTTCAACTGAGTTTTCCTCTTCCAAGATAACCCTAGCTTGTGTAAAGTTGACAAAAAAAAAAAAAAAAAAAAAAAAAAAAATCAAGCCACACACAACCAAACAAACAAAGGAACAGCTAGAAATGTGATATGGTGCTGCCTAGCATGAGTATGGCCTTGTGTTTAGTTCCCCCAAATATAAATATAAGCAAAAATATAAATACATTTAAAAAGAACAGAGAGGAGCCCCACATGCTGGTGTACACCTTAGTCCCGGCATTTAAGAGGCAAAAGCAGGCAGATCTCTATGAATTTAAAGCCAACCTGGTCTACATACAGTTCCAGGACAGCCAGAGCTGCCTAGTGAGACCCGGTCTCCAAAAACAAAACAAACAAACAAACAAACACAAAAGACAAAACAAAAGGCAGAGGAAGCCTCGGGGAGCTGGCTCAGCAGTTACATCACACGTCCCTCTTGCAGAAGACCTGAGCCAGTTCCTAGCACCTACACGGTGGCTCGCAACTGCTTGTAACTCCAGTTCCAGCGGAATCTGTCATCCAAGGGCATCTACATGAATGTGGTGCACGTAGAGACAAGCAGGCACAATACTTGCATAAAAATTTAAAATCATTAAAAATAAATGACTAGCTGGGCGGTGGTGGCGCACGCCTTTAATCCTAGCACTTGGGAGGCAGAGGCAGGCAGATTTCTGAGTTCGAGGCCAGCCTGGTCTACAGAGTGAGTTCCAGGACAGCCAGGGCTACACAGAGAAACCCTGTCTCGAAAAACAAAAAACAAAACAAAACAAAACAAAATTAAAATAAATAAATAAATAAATAAATAAATAAATAAATGACTAGCTGGGCGGTGGTGGTGCACACCTTTAATCCCAGCACTTGGGAGGCAGAGGCAGGCAGATTTCTGAGTTCGAGGCCAGCCTGGTCTACAGAGGACCAGGACAGCCAGGGCTACACAGAGAAACCCTATCTCAAAAAAACTAAAAACAAAGCTGGGTGTGGTGGCGCACGCCTGTAATCCCAGCACTTGGGAGGCAGAGGCAGGCGGATTTCTGAGTTCGAGGCCAGCCTGGTCTACAAAGTGAGTTCCAGAACAGCCAGGACTACACAGAGAAACCCTGTCTCAAAAAAAAAAAAAAAAGACTAAAATAAGACATTAAAAACTACTGGAGCCAGACATGGTGATACATACCCAAAGTCCCAGCACTGGGGAAGCTAGCCTGGACAACTTAATAAGTCCCTGCTTCAGAAACGAAGGTCTAGCTGGAGAGACGGCTCAGCAGTTAAGAGCACTGAGCACTCTTCTAGAGGTCCTGAGTTCAAATCCCAGCAACCACATGGTGGCTCACAACCATCTGTAATGGGGTCCTATGTCCTCTTCTGGTGTGTCTGAAGACAACAGCGACAGTGTGCTCGTATGCATTAAATAAATAAATATGGGCATACAGCTCAGCACTAGAAGATTTGCCTGACATGTGTGAGGCCTGAGGGTCAATCCTCAGTGCCTAGAGTGGGAAAAGGAAAACAACAAAACAAACCCTATTGAGAGATGACTATTAAATGTGGCGGGAGGAAAGGAGAGACGGTGTGACTTTCCTCAGCAAGTCGTGAAAGGTCAGAGAAAAGTAAACCGATCAGGGGAGGCCAGCGGCCTGGGGAGGGATACCCCAGAATGGGTGGTGTAGGGGTGGGGTTGGGGAACAGTAAGTAGTCACTCCTTGTGGAAGTGCAAAGTAGGAAGCAGAAGCTCTGGGGTGGCAAGCGGTCAGGGGACCCAGAAGGCTGAGCTCCAGGAGGCCGCTCTACAGCGAGTACAGTGGGCAACACGGCAGAATTTTAGGAAGAGAGGACGACTGGTTGACCTTGTAAACAGATTGCTCTGAAAAAAACACATCCCGTCTTCTTGTCTCCGGGACACCCACCCGCGCGCCCCCTCGGAGCTCCAGATCCCCCACGGGCTCCGGCGTGAGTTCCCCCATCAGACTGTCTGCTCTGTGGGCTCCCTGCCCCCTGACTAGCATGCAGTCCGGTGCACAAGGGGTAAAATAATTGTCTTAGGTAGCTGCGTGCGTGCTGGAGCTCGAACCCAAGGCTGCGCGTACACTTAGCAAGTGTTTGCCACCGAGCTAACTTCCGCTACTACCACCCCCCACCCCCCAGTCCTAGTCACTGTTAATCGAATGACTTGAAATGTACGAGCCACCAGGACCAGCTCATTCCCTGAGAGCCCCTTGTCTGGACCCAGATACCCGAGTCCACATTAGATCAGAGGGCGAATGGGGGCTGGTAGGGCTTCTGGAGGGGGGAGACGGGGTGGAAAGGGAAGTGGGGAAGAAGGAACTCACTTCAACTCAGCTAAATTACTGCTGAAGCAGTTTTGGCCAAGAGAAGAGCGTCACCCCCACTTCTTCTAAGCACCCGTGCCCTTCCACACTTCCTTCTGGCTGTGGAGAAGGGGGGTTGCTTCCCCGGGCTGGGGTCTGTGTCGCTCCTTGGAGGAGCTGTGCAGTTCTTGGTTACACTCCTATCACCGTAAAAGAGTTTAAAAGACACATTTAAAATATTTATTTTGTTTTGAATTGTGTGTGTGTGTCTGTGCGCGCGCAGGAGTTCGCGCGGGCGACCACACGATTTTGTGTTCGCACGTCTGCAGGCGCTCACAGACCCAGACGAGGGTGTCAGGTTCTCGAGCGCTGGGGTTAGAGGGGGTTTTGTGAGGCCTCTGACATCAGCCCTGGGACTCAAACTCGGGTCCTCTGAAAGAGCAATACATGCTCTTAGCCACTGAGCAATGGCCGCTCCAACCTCTAAGATACAATTCTTTTAAAAGCCTGCGCATGCAAAATACACATAAACTGACACAGCTCGCATGAACTTGGGCATACATATAAGTAAAATAAATATTCATTCTTTAAAAAGCCTGGAGGGGCAGGGGCCAGGCCATTAATCCCAGAACTCAAGAGGACAAGGCAGAAAAAAGAAAGAAAGAGAGAGAGAGAGAGAGAGAGAGAGAGAGAGAGCCTGGTGGTGGTGGCGCACGCCTTTAATCCCAGCACTTGGGAGGCAGAGGCAGGCGGATTTCTGAGTTTGAGGCCAGCCTAGTCTACAGAGTGAGTTCCAGGACAGCCAGGGCTACACAGAGGGACCTTGTCTCAAAAAACCAAAAAAAAAAAAAAAAAACAAAAAAACAAAAAAACAAAAAGACAAAAAAACAAAAAACAAAAAAAAAAAACCAAAAACAAAAAAAGGACAAGGCAGGCAGATCTCTGAGTTCAAGGCCAGCCTGGTCTACAGAGTGAGCGCCAGGACAGCCAAGACTACACAGAGGGACCTTGTCTCGAAATGTACACACACATACACATACACATACACATACACATACATACACACACACACACACACACACACACACACAGCCTAGAGCAGCTGGTCATTGTATGTATGCTGTGACCCCTGAATCTGGGATGCTGAGGCTGTGCTTTTGATGCCAGAATAAGCTAAACAGAAAAGTCTTGAGTACTCCTAGCTGCATAGAGACCCTGTCGCAATAAACAAAGTAAATAGATGAAAACGAAAAAGACTTTAAAAGTGACAGCTTCACACACACACACACACACACACACACACGCAATGAAAACAAACAAGAAACAGCCGGAAGACAAATTCCTCCCTCCTCCTCCTTAGCCACAGACCGAATCTCCTTTACACGGCGCGCCCCGCCCTGTCTCCTCCTAGCACGCCCCCTTTCTTCCCTTGCCTAGCTTATGCTTCCGGCAGGACCGGACAGATGGGAGCCCTGACAGAAGATGATTTGGGTCCTTCCCTGTGGAGTCACTTCAGCTGCCTCTGACCCTTAACCAAAGAGCCTCCGCCCTTAAGCCTGTCTCTAGGCTCTACAGACAGCCTTTCTTTCCCACGTCCGGTCAGAGTCTCCTGATGCTTTCCTTCATCCGATGCCCAGCCACCAGGTTCCCAAAGGTCCCTAGACCTCTGGCCACACCCTGGTAAACCTCCCTCAGCGATGCTCTGTCCAGCCTTCCAATTTCCCGCCTTCTAGATGTGGGAAGCTTGGCTTTCTGAGCTCTACAGGCGTCTGCGCGCACGCGCACGCGCGGTCCTTACCCTCGATCGCTCAGCGTCTTTTGAAATCGCAGTCTACGCCAGGCTTCTTTTGACACCCCAGCCCCACTACCGTCGCTGGGGTATGGTATGGTAACGTGTGCAGCGGCCTGACTCTTCCTAGCTCCTGGGGCCTTCTTTCCTATAGAGAGAAGCCCCGGTTTTAGTCTGCCACCCCTCACCCCGACTCCCGGTGCATCTATCTCCGTCCTTTAACCTGTGAGATGTTTCTAGATCTCTGTCCCGAGTCCAGACCTCTTAGGTTATGCATGTCTTCAATCTGCCTTCGTGTCTTCCCTGTGCATCTGCGTCTCCCGGTTCAGCCTGCCTCGCCCTCTCTCCGTCTCTGCCCCCACCCCATTTCAGCCGCCTTATGAGCCCCCCAAATAGTGTTCCATGTACCAATTTATCCAGGCCCCTCCCTTGCTGGTATTTTAGAGTCCTTTACAACCCCATGTCATCTGAGCGCACGCTGGCCTCTAGTCTCAAGGAAATGATAAATCAGCGTGGGTGAGAGGCTCCCTAGGGTGAGGCACATTTTTTTTTTCTCCACAGTTCAAGTCTGTGACGGCCTCTTCCAGGAAGACTTCTTTCCCTCCTCCTTCCAGGTCATTGTCCCTGGCCAGTCACTTATTCCACTGGGACCTGACTACATTCTTGCCGTGTCTATGTATGTCCCTGTTCAGCTGTGTCTCCTCTACCCTTTCTTTGGAGCAGGACTGATGGTGTTCAACTAGTACGACATGAACTGATGAATGAATGAATGAATGAATGAATGAATGAATTAGTGAATAAAGGATGGAAAGTGGGCTGGAGGCAAGGGCTTAGAGAACCTAGTCCTCAACTCTGGCCCAAAGTGATGCATACCCCGGGCCCCTGGGTCAGACAGAAGAAATTCACTTCCCTATTGATTAGCTCAGGCTTAGGGAAGGCTGACATTGGCCTGAGGGCTCTGCCCCAGGAATATTATCCCTCCTTCAGAAGAGCCTTCTTCGGCATCCTTCCTCTCTCTTGTTCTACCCACTAAGCCCCGGGAGTGGGGACAGACAAAGGGACAGAAAGCAGAGCCTTCCGGTAACTCTGGCAACCATCCCAGCAACTGTCCAAGCCTGTAGTCAGCCTTTGCCTGGGCCTCTCCAGTCACCCAGACAACCGCTATCTCGTTCTGGTCAACCATCAACCCTTCTCCCGTCACCCTGGCAACCACTGGTGGACCTACCACCCTGGTATTGGTCCTCAACCAAGCTACAGATTTTTTTTTTCCTCCCCAGACCTCCACTTTAGGATCCGGGAGCCCCTCCTCCTGACCTACAAGGAAAAAGACCCTTTAGTGTATGTAGGCCCGGCCCTAGGGGTCGTGTCCAGGCCCCCTCCGATCCCAGTCCCTGTCCTCTGCCCCTCATCCCTGCTCCCCGCCCCCTGCAGTCCGAGAAAGCCCTTTCCTGTCTCCTCGCGCGCGCGCATTCTTGCATGAACTGTCCAGCCGCCACAGGCAGCTCTTCAAAATGCAAGACATGTCTCTCCTCTGCTAAAAAAAAAAAAAAAAATCTCCCCGGCTCTCTTTGACAATCAGTCTGCTTGCAGCCTCTAATGGTCTGGGAGCGGTGACTGGCCTCCCCGTTATTCCAATGCCCAGAGCTCTTTTCCTCCTAGGACCTTCCTCGTGGCTGTTTCCAGACTCCTGGGAAACATACATCCTCCCCTCCCCCGTGAGGACTGTGGCTCCTCAGGGGAGCCTTATCTGAGCTCGTTCATTCGCTGGTAGAGACTTCTATTCCCTCTTGCTCTGTGAACTCCAGAATTCCAAGATGGCCCCCAGAACCTACAAAAATGTCCAGTATCGATATGCTGAGTAAAAAAAAAAAAAAAAAAAAAAGCACGTCTCTTTAGAAACAAAGAGGCTGGAGAGTGCCGGCCAGCACAGAGGGCTGTCTGGCTAGGCGGGCTCATTTCCAAGACAGAAGGCATTTTTCAGGTCTTCCAAGCTCTCACGATGCAGGTGATAGTGTCCCCTAGGGAATGAGCAGAAAGCAGAGTAATGGGGACCAGCAAATCAGTTCATCTGGCAAAAGTGCTGGTTGCTGAACTTGGCTCAACTTTGATGGCAGGGACATACATCGTAGAGGGAGAGAAAGAACTTTGGCAAGCGGTCTTCCGACAAGCAATGTAGCACTAGAACACGCAGAATAGATGATAGATAGGTAGGTAGATAGATAGATAGATAGATAGATAGATGTAATTAAAAAAACAAAAAGAGGGCAGGCGAGATGGTTTGTTGGCTAAAGGCACCTGTCACCAAACCTGATGATCTACCAAGACCACGTGGTACACAGGAAAAACAAATTCCTACAAGCTGTCCTCTGACAGCCCACCCACCTGAAATAAATAAATCAGATGTAATTTTTAAAAGGAGAGAGGGCCAGTGAGATGGTTCACTGGGTAAAGGTGCTTGGTGCTAAAATTGGCAGAGTTCAACCCCCAGGACCCATAGAGTGATTAAAAAATTGTAAAACAGGCTGGGCAGTGGTGGCGCACGCCTTTAGTCCCAGGACCCAGGAGGCAGAGGCAGAAGGATCTCTGAGTTCAAGGCCAGCTTGATCTACAGAGTGAGTTCCAGGACAGCCAAGGCTACATAGAAAAATCCTGTCATGAAAAAAACAGGTTTTTTTTTTTTTTTTTTTTGAGCCAGGAGTTGTGGCACACCCCTGTGATCCCAGCACTTGGGAGGCAGAGGCAGGTGGATTTCTGAGTTCGAGGCCAGCCTGGTCTACAGAGTGAGTTCCAGGACAGCCAGGGATAC
The DNA here is from genome assembly GCA_964023405.1 of Apodemus agrarius. NCBI lineage: Eukaryota > Metazoa > Chordata > Mammalia > Rodentia > Muridae > Apodemus > Apodemus agrarius. The sequence continues at coordinate 52,087,231 of OZ030026.1, read as the reverse complement.
ACAGAGAAACCCTGTCTCAAAAAAACAAAACAAAACAAAACAAAAATTTAAAAAAAAAAGGAAAAAGAAAAATAACACCGCATTAACAGCAGTGCACAGCTGTACCCCCAGTGCTGAGGAGTGCTTCTCGCTCTCACGGAGGATTTAAAATCCCAGCACACACACAAAGGCTCACAACCATCTGTGACTCCAGTTCTGAGGGACCTACCATCCTCTTCTGGGGCTCCACAGACACCAGGCATGCATGCATACAGACTCATACACGTTCAGAATAATAGTTGGGCATGGTGGCCCATGTCTTTAATCTCAACACTCAGGAGAGAGTGACAAGTAGGTCTCTGTACATTGGAGGCCAGCCAGGGCTACGTAGTAAGACCCTGTCTCAAAATAAATAAATAAAAATAAAAATAAGAAACAACAGCACGGTAAACAGCCAGGCACAAAGCCTTCAGTCCCTGGAACGGGTGAGCCAGAGGCAACTGAATGCCCGTGACTTCCAGATCAGCCTGGTCTGCATAGCAAATTCCAGGCTACGTAGTAAGGCCTTGTCTCAAATCAATACATCAGTTAACTAATTAATTGTAAAAGACTAGACAATTAAATCACTATGACCAGTCTGTAGCTGGTGGTTCACCTCACTCTGTTTTGTAATTGTTCTATTTTTCGAAGACTGGGTCTTGCACGGTAGCCTGAGCTAGCAGTTTCATTCTTACTATATAGCTCAGGAAGGCCTTAAACCTGTGATCGTTTCGCCACAGCGTCCACTGTCCTGGCCTCACAAGCTCGCACCATCTACCATGGCCAGCTTTCCCTCTCCATTTGTAATCTTATCGTGTGGATGCTGAGTCTACAGCCTTTAGACACCCAGCAGAAACTTGGCTGAGCCAGATATGTTAGCACAAGCCTGCAACCCCCACACGCAAGAGGTTTTGGCAAGAGGAGTCCCAGTTCAACACCAGTTTGGGCTACTAAGTAGGAAAAACAAAAAACAAAACAAAACAAAACAAAAAACAACTGGCTTATTTGGAGCAGGAGATTCTAAAAGCTAGAGGCTGGAGGTCTCAGATTCCATTGGTGCCCATTTATATATATACATATATATATATATATATATATATATATATACATATATATATACATACATACATATGTATATATACATATATGTGTATATATAAAACATCTGTGTGTGTGCATGTATACATGCATAAGTATTATTGTGCACATGCGGAGGGCAGAGAAAGAGAACAAGTTGTGGGAGTCAGTTGTGACGACCTTCTGTCGTGTGAGCCTCAGGAATCGGCACCGTCGGGTCCTCGGGCTTAGCGGCAAGCGCCTTTATCTGCCTGATCCCAGATGTCCATTCGGGAAGCTGGCCCTCTCTTGTGCTGGTTCTAGCACGCCCAGCTTTCAAACGGACTTCAGAGGGGCTTCCCCAGGGATCTGAGGCGGGTTGAGAGGAAGAGAATTTCACCTGACTTGGATTTATTTGGTCACGATGTTGACAGGGATCACTGGGAGCTGCCCTGAGTGTGGTTTGAGAGGACTGAGCTCACTCACCTGTGTCCTGGGAGGATCCTGACTTGGTGATGTGATGAAGAGGATTAGCAGGGAGGCACCTCACTCTTGGATATAGTTTTGTTTTATTTTGAGGAAAAATGAGCCAAAAAAAATACTCATTTTTGGCATTTGAAGTCCTCCCTTCAATGACATCCTTAGCCTCAGATTCTTTGCCACAGTCCTTAACCATTATACAACTGCAATTAGCCACTCTACCCGGCTTCCCCTCTCCCTCAATTTTGGGGCCCACCCATTCCCCTAGTTTCTCGTTTTCAGCAACCCTCCACCAAATCCCTCCACTAACACCAGCTCATCGCAGTTGGATGCGAGCACACAGACACGGGCTTGGTACTTGTCAGAGGCCAAGCACTAGGTCATCACGGATGAGGGGGTCTTCAGCACTTTGGTAAAGCAGTATTGACCTCCACTTCACCTCCAGCACCAACGCCTTCCTCGGCCGCGGTGGCAGATTGTGGAGCCTCCACAGCATCAGGGAAGGGACTTGTTATTTATTGCTGGTTTTTGTTGTTGTTGTTTTTGGTTTTTTCGAGGCAGGGTTTCTCTGTGTAGCCATGGCTGTCCTGGAACTCACTCTGTAGACCTCGAACTCAGAAATTTCTGGCCTCGAACTCAGAAATCCACCTGCCGCTGCCTCCCAAGTGCTGGGATTACAGACGTGTGCCACCACCACCCGGAGAGACTTGTTATTTATTAAGACATGGTACGTCTGTGTGACCCTGAATGGCCTTGAACTCAGCAATATTCCCGTCTCAGCTTTTCAAGTGTTAAGATGACAGGGGTGCACTATCGTGACCATCAAGCACCCCCTTTCTTTTTTAAGAATTTATTTCCTTCTGTTATATGTGTGTAGGTACAGGCAGGCACACCTGAACTCCGGCCCTAAGGTTTGGTGGTAAAGAGCCTTCACTTGCAGAACCATCTTCCTTAAACTAGTAACACCTTCATTGACAGTCTGATGTAAATTTCTGCACTTATGTGATTTAGCAGTTAATACACAGCTATTGTGACCAAGACACTATGTTTAAAAAAAAATTTACTTCTTACTGGGCGGTGGTGGTGCACGCCTTTAATCCCAGCACTTGGGGGGCAGAGGCAGGTGAATTTCTGAGTTCAAGACCAGCCTGGTCTACAGAATGAGTTCCTGGATGTCCAGGGCTATACAGAGAAACCCTGTCTTGAAACACACACACACACACACACACACACACACACACACACACACACATACACAAATAAATTCTTTATTGTATTTTTTATATGTAGGTGTGTTTTAACTCGCAGGTATGTGTGTATGCTGAATGCATGCCTGCCTGTTGCTCAGGGATACCAGAAGAGGGCGCCAGATCCCCTGAACGTGGATTTACAGATGGTTGTGAGACTCCTTGTGGGTGGATAGAACTCACATCCTCTACAAGAGCAACGAACGCTTTTCATCACTAAGCCATCTTCCTGGCTCCAGAGACACTGTATTTTTCATAGTGGTTCATCTTAGCTCATTAACATTGAAATTGAAGTATCCCTGTGTGTTAAGAAACATACTGGATGCAATATTAAGGAAGACTTAAACTTCAGACTGGGGGTGGTAAACAAGACAGAAAGGTTAGAATTTGTGTTTTGTGCAGCCACTGGGGCAGGGAGGCTTTGAGAAGGAGTAAGACAGCGTCTAGCTCCACCAAGGAGAGGCATATCTGGCTGCCAAGGTCACAGTAGCTGCTCATGCAAACATCCAGGGTATGTGTGAGGCGAGATAACCCCAGACGCTTCTGTGCGCAACTTGAAGTTATTTGCTCCAGGTAATCTGGAGCAAATACAGTCCACCCTACACACACACTGCATGGTCGCCCAGGTACCCGGGGGACACGAGCTCTGACATGGCGGACAAGAGCTTCTAGCCCAGCAGGTCTTGCAAGAAGGCCCACATGTACTGATGCATCTCCTGAGGATGGCTCTGTGGAATCCAGTGCCCACTGCCTGGCAAAATGTGGCTTTCCAGCCGGCCTGGCACAAAATGGCTCCCAATGGCTTCCACCAGCCCCTGCTGTAAAGTGTTGTCTTTTTCCCCCCACAGCAGCAGTGTGGGTGTCGACAGTTCCTTGGGCTCCAGGGGGAAGTTCCTGCGGCCAAGACAGACAAGCAGACGGAAGAATGACTCCTCCCAGTTCCGTTGCCCGACACTCCCCTGAGCTTCTCTCTCCTGGGTCGAAGCCTTCCTTACCTGAACAAGTTCCGGTAGTAGTTGATGGGCCCAGTGAGGCACCCGGGTTGGGAGAAGTGGTAAAGGAAAGCTTCAAGCTCGCAAGGAGTCAGTCGCGGGATGCCGTTCTTGCGGTCCGTGAATATGTATTTGAGAATCTGGGCGTACACGATCCCGTGCTGGTTTCAGCGCCAGAGTTGCTCAGGCCCCCTGATCTGCCCTCCACCCTTCCTAGACTTTAAAACCCTCCCTGTACCTGAAAGTCAGACAGAGACAACAGTTTCTCCGGCAGCCAGGGCAGCTGGAACAGGAACATGTAGTTTGATCGGAACAACTGGCCGATGTGGCGGGTTGAGTATTCTGGGAAGAGGAGACGAAAGTGAGGTCTGGGTCTGGGGCGGCCCTGGACTTGGACAACTCCTACATCCCCAGCTTGGGCACAGGGGCCTCTCGAACAGCACTGCTGCCTGCCCGTCTGTGAAGACGATGACGCCGCTCTGTCTGGGTGCTTCCCTGCCACGTTGTCTTCCCAGCTACAGACCGGGCAAAGCTGGAGAGGTGAGATGGCTCAGTGTTTAAAAGTGCGGGCCGTGCCGGGCGGTGGTGGCGCACGCCTGTAATCCCAGCACTTGGGAGGCAGAGGCAGGCGGATTTCTGAGTTCGAGGTCAGCCTGGTCTACAGAGTGAGTTCCAGGACAGCCAGGGCTACACAGAGAAACCCTGTCTTGAAAAACAAAAAAAAAAAACAAAAAAACCAAAAAAAAACAAAAAAAACAAAAACAAAAACAAACAAAAAAAAAACAAATCCAAAAAACCAAAATAAAATAAAAACCAAAATAAAATAAAAAATAAAGCCGGGCGGTGGTGGCGCATGCCTGTAATCCCAGCACTTGGGAGGCAGAGGCAGGTGGATTTCTGAGTTCGAGGCCAGCCTGGTCTACAGAGTGAGTTCCAGGACAGCCAGGGCTACACAGAGAAACCCTGTCTCGAAAAACCAAAAAAATAAAAATAAAAAAAATAAAAAAAATAAAAATAAAATAAAAAATAAAATAAAATAAAAAATAAATAAAAGTGCGTGCCGCTTTTCCAGAAACTGTCAGCTCGCTCCGCAGCGCCACTGTTGGATGGCACTGAATGACCTGTTACTTTTTAGTCCTCTCTTCTGTGAGGCCAGTCTAATGCTCTCTTCTGACTTCCATGACACACACAGCACAGACACATACATATAAACATATAACAAAAAAGAAAAAAAATCTTACTGGGTGGTGGTGACATATGTCTTTAATCCCAGCACTCAGAAGGCAGAGGCAGGCAGATTTCTGAGTTCGAGGCCAGCCTGGTCTACAGAGTGAGTTCCAGGACAACCAGAGCTGTACAGAGAAACCCCCTCAAATTAAAAAAAAATGGCAGTATCTCCCTCTGAAGCTCCCGGGTGCCCTGAGGAGGCACCAGCAGGCTTCTCCTGCTTAGGTCTGGTCATATTCCCCCTGCTTCAGGTATTAAACACCTACTGTGTACCAGGCCCCTGCAGAAAAGGGTAGAGGGAAATGGGTTTTGAACACAGTGGAGATTACCATGCTGTTCAGGCAAGGCGTGGGGTGCGGCGCAAGGGTGGGATATGCGATTAGCAACCTTGAGGTTCTAGATTCCACTGTCCCCTGCTCTCACTCCAACTAACAAAGGCCAAGGGACAAAATCAAACAACAAACAAACAAAAAACCCATTAGATAGCCAGAAAAGACACCTGATTCTTTTGCGGTGTGGTTTTGGTAGTTGTTTACATCTTTGCTGTCAGTGCTGAGCGCAGAGGTGCCTGCCTTTGATCCCAGCATTCGGAAGGCAGAAGCACATGGATCGCCATAGTCGGCCTGGTAGATATAACAAGCTCCAGGCCAGCTTAGGCTACAGAAGGAGACTGGTCTCAATGAATGAATAAATGAATGAATGAATGAATGAATGAATGAATGGAAGAAAGAAAGAAGAAAAAGAAAGAAAAGAAATCATTTCCTTTGCTTCAGTTTCCCTCAACTAGAACATAAAGCTGACAAACACTTTCACCAGCCCAAGAGCCCCAGGTAGTGACTTGTATGTAACTGGCAGGCACAGGGTGACCACCCTCATCCAAAAAATTTAAATGCCCAAAACTCTGAGTGGTCTTACTTTTTTTGGGGCGGGGGCGGAGGGGAAGACGCTGTATAGCCCTGGCTAACTCGGAACTCAACATGTACATCATGTTGAACTCACAGAGATCTACCTGCTTCTGCCTCCCAAGTGCTGGGATCAAAAGGACACGCCGGCTAACCTCTAATGGTTCAGTGGACACTTGCGTGCGCGCGCACACGCATGCGCGCGCGCGCGCGCGTGTGTGTGTGTGTGTGTGTGTGTGTGTGTGTGTTTCAGACAGGAAACAAAAACAATATAGCCTAGACTGGTTTCTACCCTCCTTCCTCAGCTTCCCAAGTATTTATTTATTTATTTATTTATTTATTTATAGATGTGATTCATGTTTTAGTTTGGTTCAGCCCAGTTTTTATTGAAGCTGTGTCTCACTATGGAAAACTCATGGACATCCACCTGCCTCTGCCTCCCAAGTGCCGGGATTAAAGGCGGGTACCTGGCTTCTTTTTAGACTTGTTTCCATTAATGTTCGTTATTGTTTACATGTATGTATTAGTACCACATGTGTGCCTGGTATCCACAGAGGTCAGTTTAGGACATTTAAGAGCCTTGGAACTGGAGTTACAGGTGCCTGTGGGTGACCATCTGGACACTGGGAATCAAACTCGGGCTCTTTGACTAACAAGTACTCCTCCCTGCTCGGTCATCCCCCCGCCCCAGTCCCTGTTCCTCAAGTGCCGACATTAACAGTCTAGCCAACTCCACAAACGTTTCCTTCATACACAAAATCACTAAGATTATCATTGTATGAATTTCTTTCAGTCTATTCCAGTCTGGATGTAGAAAGTATCTAAGAAGCAGAAACTAATGTCAGGCTGAGAGTTAGGCTCCAGCCACAAGATATCTGATTATGTGTGTCAACACTCTAACATAAAAGGAAACACGAAATTGGAAACATCTCGTTACACTCACCTCCAACCTGGAAGTGCTCAAAACGATTGATGTCATTCCTAAGCGCACTATCATCTATCTGGGTCCCTGACACGGGGACAGGCCACAGATGAACACACAGGCATTTAGGCATAGCTCAACACACCTTGGAACACTGACATGGGAGGTCCGCTGACCACAACCATACGATCCACTAGGGACGGGAAGTAGATGGAGAACTCCCAGGCCAGGACGGCGCCCCAGTCGTGGCTCACGAGAACGCACTTGGAGTACCCTGGTGGCGGGAAGCGACAGACACAACGGTGTAAGATGTGGTAGGGATGAGGCAGGCAAGGAGCAAAAAAAAATGAGGAGGTGAGTATGGTGGGCGCTGGCTCATACCCAGGCCCAGGATGATATCCTTGATGTCAGTCAACAGCGAGTCAACAGTGTAACAATCCACTTCCGCTGGAGCATCGGAGGGGCTATAACCACGCATGTCTACGGCCACTACGTGGAAATGGCTCTGGAACTCTCGCAGCTGGTGGCGCCAGCTGAACCTGTCGGGGAAGGGAGTCGGCAGTTTAGTCAGCAGGATGCACCTCCTAGACTCAGCCTGGGGCCATTCCACATTTCTGCTCTGGAAATAGTGGAATCCCAGGATTACTTAACCCTATTGGTTCCCAGTTCCTTTTTTTTTTTTTTAGGTTTTTCGAGACAGGGTTTCTCTGTGTAGCCCTGGCTGTCCTGGAACTCACTCTGTAGACCAGGCTGGCCGCGAACTCAGAAATCCGCCTGCCTCTGCCTCCCAAGTGCTGGGATCACAGGCGTGCGCCACCACGCCCGGCGGTTCCCATTTCCAAAGTACCTCATAGTCAGAACTCTACCGTTCCCTAGTCCCGGTGAGCACCAGGATCCAGGAACCCAGACATACCAGTTCTCTGGGAAGCCATGAAGAAATAGCATGAGGGGTCCGTTGCCACGACCAGCAGAGATATAGTGCAGACGCAGGCCGGAACTCTGCAGGAGGACCCAAGCTAAGTTAAGAGCTGAAGGGGAGGGAAATACGGGTGCTTCCTCCCTACACTGGTGCCCCCAAGGATGATCCGGATTCGACATTTCAACCTCCTCTCTTCAATCTGCATCCAGCCCAGGAAACCTACCTCCAGGGAACACTCACCCTGAGGGTTAGAAAGCAATGCTCGCCCAGCGAGGGGTCTCTCAGGCACTCTGGGGCAGATAACCTCTGGCGGCCGCAGCAGCCCCGGCGAGGGTGGCACAACACGTTGGTGAGCGCAATGCAGCTATAGACAAAGGCGGCCACCAAGGCAGCCATGTACACCAAGCTCATCACCAATGCTCGCAGCAGCTTCAGCGAGAGGCGCGAGGGCGCGAGCAGCGTGGTCACCACAAACTCCGGCATATCCTTACGCTCTGGGACGACTACAGAGCCGTGGTCAGAAGTCTGAGCCGGGGGTGCTGGCGCCTCCAGCCCACCACCTTTGTTTTGGTATTCCGCCGTGCTATCCGAGTCCACAGGACCCGCCGAGGAAACAGATGTGCGACTCGGGCTGATACTGCCACCGTGCATGACTCACTCTAAAGTGGCAGCTAACCTACCTGGGCAGAATGAGACGCTTAAGGATGAGGGACGGGGTGGAGCCTGCGAGCACCTGATGGTTTCTGCTGTTGGGGAGGAACTTCGCGGGAAAGAGGGACCGTGGGCAGAGCCCTAGGACTTCCTGGATGGAGTTTAAGAAAGACAGGAACAGAGAATTAAAATGATTTCTGTAGCAGGTGGCGGTGTTCATGAACTAGAAGAGGCTCGGCAGGTAAGAGCACTTGGCAGCACGCCTGGACACCTAACCTTGATCCCTCACAGTGGAAGGAGAGGACTGACTCTCACAAGTGGTCCTCTGTTCACATACATACTGCAGCGATGTAGCCCTCGCTGCATCTCAGCACTCGAGATGCAGAGGCAAACGGATCTCTGAGCTCAAGGCCAGCTGATTTATCTATAAAATTCTAGACTAGCCAGAGCTACAGACAAAAAATAAAAAAGCAACTGGCAAGGCTCTAAGGAAGGAGAGTTGAATCCGGGAGGAAACGAAGGAACTCTGAGATGGGTGGAGCTTTGATCGAAGGGGCGTGGCATATTCAAGGTAGGAGTAAGGGGCGTGGTTTATGAAGGAGGAAGGGGAATTAGGTGGCGTCTGTATGTGTTTGAAAAAGACTGATTGATTGGGTAGAATCTAGACTCAAGAGCTAGAATTTGTTCCGGAGCTGGAAAGGGATACTAAAATGAAGGTGAGAGTGTAACAAAACCAGAAGTGGAAAACCAGATAATGTTATACAGCTAGAAATTTCAGGTAGCTGTGGGCAGTTGGAGTCCCACCTTGTGCCTTCCAAGCTAGAGGGCTCGACCTAGAAGGCTCTGCCCTGAATGAGACCCATAGTCGCTTTTACCCAGTCCTGGTTACAACCCTGCTTACAACTCTCCTCTCCTGGGCTTAGAGGGACCACCGGCCCCACCCTGCAAAACTGTGATTGGATAGCAGCCGGCGCTGGTTTCTAAGGACAGGTAGGGCCTAAGCTCGCTAAATCACCAGTTGAGGCTCAGGTGACAGCCAACCTAGGGCAGACCCTGCCTCCTAGAGAATGGGCTGGACTTGAAACCTGGAGCTGGCCTGGGCATATTGGGTTTCTGAGGCTCTGTCTGAAAAAAGAAACAGGGCAGTGCCCAGTATGATGGGGCATCCCGTCAAGCAAGAATCGTGTCTCAATAAGAAGCCAGCTTCTTTTGCAACCTTTCCCAAGATCTTTAACTATTTCAGGGACACCCATTATTTAACCCTATAGCAGCCCTGCATTATCATAGCCTCACAGTACAGATTATGAACCTGAAATTCGGGGCTGAGATCATTTTGCCTGTGGCTTAGCAGCAATCCAAAACAACATAGAAGCAGCAATCTGCTTCATCCGACACCAACACCACTGGCAAGCTTTCAAAATCTCTCCTGGCGGTTACTTAGATACGCCAGCGGCTGAGCCCAGAGCCTTGCTCACGCACGGTAAGCACCTCAGCAGGACGCTTCGCCCTTAACCTTAAAAAATTCTGAGCTTTACTCAGCGGTTTAAAAAAAAAAAAAAAGTGACATCATGAAATTTGCAGGCAAATTAATGAAACTAGGGGGAAAAAAAAAGATCCTGAGATAACCCTGACCTAGAAAGATCAAAATAATATGCATTCACCTACATGTGGATAGTAAGTAAATGATAATGTATTCACTTATATGTCGACACTAAATAATTAAATAAATGATAATCAACCTACAATCTATAGACCCAGAGAGGTTAGTTAGATAAGGGACTAGGAAGACATATGGATCTCCCTGGGAGGGATTTTAGAACAAATTTTACTGGTGGACTGGAGGAAAGTAGGGCTGGGAATGGGAAGATCAAGTGGGGAGGGTAGGAAAAATAGGGTTACGAGAGGGAATGGGGAGGAGATGGTTGGAATTAAGGGGTGTTTGAGGGATGATCCTAGTGCAATGGAAACTCTAAAATATATGAAGGCGATCCTAATAAGGTCTATAATGGGGGATCTGCAGGCCCAACTAGCCATTTCTTGTCATCAAATGAGGCTTCCGGTACCAGGACTGGGTTGCATTTAAAAGTTACTGGCCAGGCTGAAGAGGTGGCTCAGCAGTTAAGAGCACTGACTGCTCTTCCAAAGGTCCTGAGTTCAAATCCCAGCACCCACAAGGTGGCTGACAACCATCTGACTCCTTCTGGGGTGTCTGAAGACAGCTATAAATAAATCTTTTTTGGGTGGGGGGGGGGTTCGAGACAGGGTTTCTCTGTGTAGCCCTGGCTGTCCTGGAACTCACTTTGTAGACCAGGCTGGCCTCGAACTCAGAAATCTGCCTGCCTCTGCCTCCCAAGTGCTAGGATTAAAGGCATGCACCACCACCGCCCGGCTAATAAATAAATCTTTAAAAAAAAAAAAGAAAAAAAAGTTACTGGCCAAGGGATTCCCATGAAAATCCTGAAACCACCCAGGCTGCTGCTAACTAAGACAATGGGTTGTTCTCCACAAACTGACTGTGGTGCCCCATTGCAGAGGATGACACCCACACAACTCACTAAACACGGAGAAGTCCAGCTGGAGCCTTCACCCCTCGTCCTAGTGTCCTCGGTGCACAAAGGCACTCTGCAGGATGCCAAGAGGAGCAGCAACACCAAGTCAGCCACAAAGGCTCTGACCTACGATCTGTCCTGCCTACAGGATGTGCTAGCAAAACGGAGGCACAGAACTTGTGAGAGTGTCTTAAGGCCCACTCCACAGGAGAGAGAGCATACCCATGCTTGGGTAACCAAGAGCCAGAGAGACTACATAGCCCAGAGACCTAGGGTAGAAAAAAAAACCACACCACTAAAACCTAAAAACATATATATCAATAACAGGACTCTACTCATAGATGAGCGCCCTACAGTCACCATCAGAGCAGCTTCCTCCTGGGAACAGATGCAGAGACCCACTATTACAGTAAAGACTCCTGGGAACTCCCAGTCTATCAAATCCTGTCCCTCAGTGCTCCTGAGCCGGAGGAAGAGGCAGAAGAGGGTGTAAGAGCCTGGGGGGAGACAAATACCTGAGCAAGGCTCTTCCCGAGACGGAAGCAGCAAGTGCAGGCATGGCTCCGTGCCAGGCTCCCGAGCATTCAGCTTCTCTTCCTTTTTCTGGTCCCCCTCCCTGACCCTCTCAGTTCCTGGGTAGCCCTGGCTATCCTAGAACTCACTCTGTAGACCAGGTTGGCCTTGAATCTCGAGGCCCGCCTGCTTTTCGAGTGCTGGGATTAAAGCTGTGTGCCACCACTGCCTGGCTTTCAGCTTAGTGTTTTCATGGGACTCTTCTGAGTGTGAACAAGTGGGTCTCTGATTTTTGTGCCTGCTTCTGTTGCGTTGCCTTGTCCAGCCTCTTGACTGTATTTTATTTTGTTCATGTGGTTTTTTGTTTGTTTGTTTGTTTGTTTTGAGACAGGGTTTCTCTGTGTAGCCCTGGCTGTCCTGGAACTCACTCTGTAGACCAGGCTGGTCTCGAACTCAGAAATCCACCTGCCTCTGCCTCCCAAGTGCTGGGATTAAAGGTGTACACCACTACCGCCGGCTGTTATTTTTTAAAAGCCTGTTCTTTTCTAATGAGACAGAAAGAGAATGGACGGGGGTGGAGGGGTGGGAGGAATGAATAAGAGGGGAAACTATAATCAGGATGTATAAGAAAATAATCTATCTAATAAAAGGAGGAAAAGAAAAGCAATCATTACTATTTCTTAGGGTTCCCCCCCCACCCAGACTGACTCTTGCAGCGCTGTAGCTCAGGATGGACTAGAACTGGCCCCCTCTTCTAGTCTGATGGGAATACAGAAACAGGCCAACTGTTTTTGAGACAAGGTCTTACTTGCTGAACTGCTCAAGAACGTTAGGCAAGCGCTCGACCAGCTGGGCCACACCCATTCCCGAGTTACTAAATGCCTTTGTACTACCAAACAGGCTACTGAACAGATTATTCACTGTTGAAGGACCATAGTCATACCCAGTGAATGGCCACACGCACTGTTTTGCCTCAGTCAACTGTACACTTGAGTAGAAGTTCACTGCCTTTATTGCTCTAAGGCTTAACCATCTTTCTTGCCTGCCAGTCTTACTTTTTTTTTTTTTGGGGGGGGGGGAGCCAGGGCTGGCTACCTATTCAGAATTCTCCTGCCTCCTCCACCCCTCCTAAGTATTGGGATTATAAACCACCACTACACCCAGCTAACTTCAAAGTCTTTTTTTTTTTTTTAACTTCATTAAAATTCTGATAATAAAGTTCCCAGGATCTCTCCTGAGCCCCAACTTGGTTCTCGTGGCTGACAGGCATGTAACTTCCCTTCTTTAAACTCCACTATGCAATCTTGTCTCTAAGCCCGAACTCACATCCATTTCCCAATCCTACACTCAGAGAGACGTCAGTAACCACAGGAGGGTAACTTTATATTCAGTACAAATGTTTATTTTTTTGCAATGAGAACTGCACAAAAAAAAAAAAAACTTTTAAGTATATAAGTGAAAAGTCTATGAATTCCCTTCTACAAATGTCTAAAGTATTTTAATACAAGTCTCAGATTCACTGACATAATTGTTGGCCGAGTGACCCGTGCATACAGTACAGTAGGGGCGTGTACACACCTTATTCTCATATAGGACTAAGATGTCTAGTGCTGCAGGAAGGATTTGAAAATGGTCAGAGAAATTAAATAGACCCCAGTTCCAATTACAACCCAGTCAGAGCAGCAGCCACCAGGAAGGTGCGGAGGGCATTCAGAACTTGAGCATAAAGGTTCAGCTGAAACCATTTCCCCTCAGGAGTGGGGCCCAGCACGGGAAAACATCTAAACAAGAGGAAACCGTGAGGGTGAGGGTGGGCTGTGGCAGAGGAAACCTCAGAGGAATACAACTGTCGTTGCTCTATCAGTAATGTATGAAATTCCCGGAGTAGGTATAGGACAGGGCCTTACAGACAGGGAGGTGAGCACTGACTGGGTCCCCAAACTGGGCCCTACATTGTGAGGTTTGGCCTTTCTGGTTGAGGGGTGGGAGATACGGATTAAGAGTGCTAGAAACATTTTAGTTAACTTGTCTCTGTATATGTGTAATTGTTTATCTTACATCAGAGACTGTTCTTGGATGCTGGACATGTGTGAACAAGTGGGTACAAGACAGGGAAGCCACCTGGGGGTTTTCTCAGTGGAAGTGTGTACGTGTGGGGTACATAGATCCTATCTGAAGGAAATGTACACCACCTAAGAGTACATGGTTAACCCTGAGCTTAGATCAAATCAGGAGTTAGCAGAGGCAAGCACGGTGGGTGGGAAGCCTGCCCCCGCCCGGCCTTGTGTGCAGAAGGGACTCGGATGGGGTAGGGCCCTCCACGAGCATGTGGTCCGGACACCAGCCAGGCTTCGCTGAGCCCCGTCGCCGCTCAGCCCAGGGAGGTACAGGGTATCTGGCTCCCTACTCAGACTTCAGCTTGGGGGAGTTCTGAGCCCAAGCACCCCTGCTCAGGAAAGGCAGGACTGGCCATGCAGAGTGTCTCTGCGCCCACCATTGGTAAATCTTACACAAAGGTGCCTGGGAACCTGGGCCTAGCCTAAGCAAACTAGAATACCTAGTTGGTTCACAAAGAAATTTCAGGGAGACACCAGCATTAAAAAAGAGAGATGTGTTTATTCCATGATCAGTACAGACCAAAATGCATATTTACCACATGAAAGTCAAACCAGTCGGTGACTGCAGAGTTTGGCCAACACCGAGGCACCAGCGCTATGGTGTAGAGTGGGTTCTCATGGCACGTGTGTAACCTCACTGGGGGCTCCAATTTAAAAACAAACAAAACACTAAGAGGAAGGAAGGCAGGTGCAGCGCACTGGTCTGACCAGGTGCCGGGTGGGGACCTCCGCCTCAGCCTGCAGCCCACCAGGGCCCGGAGCCCTCCCCAGGCTCTCCCTTTCTTGGTAAAAACAAACAGATTTGACATTAAAAAACAAAGAAGCCAACAAATAAGGGATAGAGGAAAAGAAATTGCAGCTTTCTGGTTTTATAATTAAAAATAAAGACTAATAAAGTTTGAAACTGAATACAGGCAGGATTTTTTTTGTTTGTGTGTTGGGTGGTTTGTGGATTTTTTTTTTGTTTTTGTTTTTTACACCAGTTTGGTAGAGTCACCAACAAACTTCAAACAAAGATATGCCAACTATGTTCACTATACAGCACAGCCACAGTCACACACTACCCGCAGCGCAGTGGGGCTGCCGCGCAGTGAGGAGACGACCACACCAGGAGACAAGCAGTGCCACTGTGTCTGAGGAGGAGAGAGAGTTAGAAATAAAATACAATTCAACAACAAAAAATATATATATATAGGAAAAAAAAACAAAACAAAAAAACAAAATCAGAACACAGGTGGGAAGGAGCTGACTTTGGTTGGTGGCCTTACTCCCCAGGCGAGGCCTGTCACACGTGTGAACGGTCACCTCTGTCCAAACTGCCGTGGGCACACACACCTCCACGGCACTATTCCCTTTTGCACAAGCGAACACTTATAGAGAGCGGCTCTCGATTAAAGGCTTGTGGGGGGAGGGGAGAGGGTCTGTTCAAGGCAAAGTCAGTGCCAGCAAGGGGTGGGCCAGTGCCTTGCTGCTCCAGTCCACACAGGCTTGCCCTGGCCTCCTGGGAGTGGGCAGCGATGGCTGGGGTGTGAAGGACTCCCAATGGGTAGGACGTCACAAACGTCATGTTCTCAGGGACAGAAAACCAGTCACGGTGGCGGCAGCAACAATGTCCCGTGTACACTGTGTAGTCAGACATTTGGCGCAGAGAAGGGCCTCTGCCCCGCACGCGGGGAAGCAGGCCTCGGGGCCAGCCGGCACTCGACTCAGTTCAGACGTCCTCTGAGGGGGTGGCCTGTGGCAGGACGCCTGTCGGCTGGCTGTAAGGCAGATGGGCTCTGCGATCCTCAGCTGCCCGTCAGGCCCGCCCCGGGCAGAGCATGCAGGAGAGCCAGGCCCAGAGGCACCCGGCTGCTGGCTGCCGCTGCTTCCACTGCCGCCCCTAACACTATGGAGAGTCAACATTTTTGCCAGAAAAAGTCAGAAGTCACCTGGGTGCTCTCAAAAAAGATTTTCTTCAAATATTGACAAAAGATCACTCTGGAAATTCATGTCAATTGTAGCTGCCATCTGGAAGGGGAAGAAGGAGGGAGACTTGAGTTTGGGGTACCCTGCTCCACCTGCTCCCCATACTGCTTGTGTACAGCTCTAATGTGCTGTTCCCTTATACCATCCTGGGCCTTTTCAGATCCAGCTGCCAGTGAGCTACCTTATCAGACCAGGCTGGTGTAGAGCGACAGGCCTGGGCTCACTGCCTACTCTCCCCTCCCTAGGTCCTAGGACCTTTATTCCCAGTCTTCACGGTAGAACTCCTGCCCCAACGTTCCCACCAGGTCCCCTACTCACTGCCTCCCTGCGCCTCCGCTCCTGCTCTCGTTTTCGGGCCAACTCCCTCTGCTGGTCCAGCATAGACTGGGGCTGGGAGCTCTGGGCCTGGGGGGCGGAGGCAGCGGCCACAGCAGCTGCCTGCTGTTGCTGCTGCTGCTGCTGCTCCTGTCTCTGCTGCTGCTGCTGCTGCTCCTGGCGCCGTCGTGCCTCCTCGTGGGCCCGACGTGCCTGTTCCAACGCATCCTCATCCTCTCGGCTCCTGGGCAGAGCGGGGCCCCAGGTCAGCCTGGAGCCCAGAATGGCCCTGGGAGCCCCAGTGCCCTGCATGGACCCCAGCCCACCTCATGCGCTCCTGCCTCAGCCGCTCCTTCTCCTTCTCTGCATGCTCAGCCTGAGCCTTCAAGGCCTTTTCCCGCTCCTCCTTCTCCCGAGCAGCACGGCGGAAATGCTCAAAGCTGTCACTTGAGGACTTGGCTGTGGAGGATGGGGTGGTCGGATGCTTCTGTACCAGGCTGGCCCAGGAGCCCATGTTCTTAATTTTCAGGTCCTATAGGCAGAGGTCAAAGGCCAGGTGAGAGCCTGCTGCACAGGATATGGCAGGAATTATGCCCACCCAAAGTCATCTCAATGACATGAGTCCTTCCTGACCTTTTTGGGTGCCACTGGTGTTTTTGGCTCCTGTTTCTGTTTGTCCTTGTCAGGGG
The DNA here is from genome assembly GCA_964023405.1 of Apodemus agrarius. Lineage (NCBI taxonomy): Eukaryota > Metazoa > Chordata > Mammalia > Rodentia > Muridae > Apodemus > Apodemus agrarius. The sequence goes on along the minus strand of OZ030026.1, from coordinate 52,070,666 downwards.
CTCCTGGTGGGGGTGCGCTCTGCTCTGGGGGCCGGATCACGGGCCTCCCTACATCTCCAGGCTTCATCTCCGGCCCTAGAATTTACAGACGCTATGTGAGTCTGGGTCACCTGGAAGGGACGGCTCATGGTGTATGGATTACCAACCGAGACGCAGGCAGGGAGGGCACTCACGCTGGGGCAGGTGGACTGGAGCCTTTATGTTCTCTGGGTGCTTGGGGGGCTCTGGTCGAAGGGAGGTGCTGAAAGACTCGCTGCGGATGATTGGCGAATGAATCTTCTCCTCCTTTACCACCACCAGGGGCTGGGGCTGGACGACTGAGGGCGGGCGCAGCTCCTGGGACAGCACAGGCGCGGCAGCCGGTGAGGCGGGTGGGCATCCCTGGCCGCGGCCCATGACTGGCCCTGGGGGCTGTGGTTCAGCCCTGCCCTTTACCTGCTTCTTAGGCTGGACATTTTGCTGGGGCGGAGACTGATGGGTCAGGCTCTGGAACTGTGGCATCTGAGGGGAATGTATCATAAGCGGAGAGGGAGCTTCCCGAAGATGACCTAGGAGACCAGACAACTGGGTCAGAGAGCGGGTGGACAGGCCACTCCCCCTGGGCCGCTTGGACCCTGAGAAGACAGGAATGGAAGGAATGTCGTGGGGCCCAAGCGAGCTGAAGAATGGAAACCTACAGCGTCCTGTATACAGGTAAGATGACATCGCCTTCCTCCCTTGAGGGACTGACATAAAGAGCCTGTTTAATTACGCTATGCTGGGTACACAAAAGCTTTTCTACAGTCCTGAGGTGCTAAGTCTCTAGTTTGGTCCTTCTGTACCTCAGCATTACCCAAGAAGCCTTATTAAACACATCCTGACACACTAGATCTCGTGTGGGGTCATGTGGGATAATCAACTTTGTCTCCCACAGTCTGGTGTCTACAGAGGAAATGCGACTGCTCAGGCCCTGGGGGGAAGGCGGGCTACTCCCAAGGCTGTTTCCTAGCTCAGTCTGCTCATCCTACAGAATGTAGAAAAAATGTGGGACTGACCTCTACCTGGGCAAATCAAGTACAACTGGTCCCAGGGCTCAGTCAATTACCTGCATCTAAGCAACAGGTCTAAAGAGGCTAGGTGGCCACCTAAGCACCCAGCACATTAAGAGAACTTCATGCTGGCTATGGAAATAGAGAGCGTTCAGTTCTGACACTCAGCTATACCAACGAGGACACTGAGCTCTTAGTATATGTCGAGTCAGAGCCCCTGGCCTGGGGAATGGGAGAAGCTGAGTCTCGTACACTCTCACGGAGTTTGTTCTCTACTTAAACCCCAGCTAGAAAGGGCTTTGCCAACCTGTCCCAGCTCAGCTAGGTACCGTGCAGAGTAGTAATGGGGTTCCACTTCTAAGCCACCCTGCTAGTACAGGGACTCTTACTCTGACAATATCCCCTCTCCTCTAGTCTAATATACCTATTTTGGCAGACCCAAAGACGACCATACTATCTTACGTGAGCAGACCCTTTGGCTCTACTGTTGGGCCAGTAGCAAAGTCCAGTAGGGTGTATTCTGTCAGCTTTTTTCTTTTCTTACATTCCAGCTCCCTTGGAAGTTTCCACCCTGGTTGCACTGTCTGTCGCTCACAGGTAAGTGTGACACTCTGTTGCCTGTCTTAGTGTCATCAAGTGCACCTGATAAGGCTGATCTGAACAACAGAAGACTCCGGCCTAGCAGTTGAGGGATGGTGCTGGGAATTGGCTGGGCGCCCGCCTGTCTCAGTCTCTGACAACTTGGTTTCTGGCCCCGAGCTGTCAGCTAGGCCCCCACTCACATGACTCTTTACAGGCGCTTGGGTGGGGCCCTAAGAGAAAGTAGAGGGAGGTGATGAGTTGTTGGCCTAGGCTGCCCAGAGCTGGTTCTCCATCTTCCTTCCAAAGTGTGAGATCCGCATGCCTAGACTGGCGGCCATTCCAACTCTGTCTTGTCCCAGACAGAACCAACAGCTGCACCCGGCTCAGGGCGTGCGGCTGTGTTTGCCCCGTGGGAGGGAGCCTGGGCTGAGTACAGCAGCAGTCGGCCCTACTTTGTGCCCCAATCTGCAGGCAGAACTTACTGATGTCCAACCCCTAGGCAAACTGCATGGTGTGCATGCACTGCTGAGCCCAGGAACTGCACCCTGGCCCTCAAAGGTCACTGTAAGATGCTGTGAGCTTTGACCGGAACACTACCTGAACTACATGAGTTCCAGCCATATCCACCCACATGGTCCAGTCAACGCTGCCTGCGTCCTGCAGGGTCAATGTAGAGATTGGCTATTCCCCAAACTATATCTCTCTCTCTCTCTCTCTCTCTCTCTCTCTCTCTCTCTCTCTCTCTCTCTCTCTCTCTCTCTCTCTCTCTCTCTTTTTAAAGATTTATTTATTATTATTTATTATTATATTTAAGTACACTGTAGCTGTCTTCAGACAGACCAGAAGAGGGCATCAGATCTCATTACAGATGGTTGTGAGCCACCATGTGGTTGCTGGGATTTGAACTCGGGACCTTCGGAAGAACAGTCAGTGCTCTTAACCGCTGAGCTATCTCTCCAGCCCATCTCTCCTCTTAACTCACAGTTACCTCCAGGAAACCTTCCCTGACCCTGAATGTATAGATATGGTGCCTTGACTGGCTCTGGGCTTCCATTTAGGAGTTAAGGTCAAGGAAAGTCTTTTTCTGAACTATTTCTGCTTGTGAGCAAGACAAATACCCTAATAAGTACAAATAGGGGCATGGCCTACCAGGATTTGCCTCTGAACCCACTGAAGCCTGAAACACAATTAACAGTGCATTGTTGGAATAAGACACAAGCTCCAGCTCCAGACTCCCACAAACACAAGAACAGGGACTACTTACCGGCTGAGTAGGGGTCTGACTTGTGGTGCCGGGGTGAGGGGTGATGCTGGATGACTTGCTGAGGCTTGGCAGGCTGTGGAGGGGGTGGCTGCTGTCCTGGGGGTGGGTGGGGAGGCTGCTGTCCTGGGGGCGGTGGGGGCTGCTGAATGTGGGCAGAAAAGGGCATGGATGGCAGGTGGACCGGCCGAGGAGGGGGCTGGTGCTGTTGCTGGGGCGGTGGTTGCGGCTGAGGGGGTGGGGGTGGAGGTGGCTGCTGCTGGAGCTGCTGCTGCACAGAAGGATGGGGCGGAGGCGGCAAAGGCGGTGGGGGCTGGGACTGCACCTTCACGGAAGGGAGTAGTGGTGTGGGAGGCTGCACCTTCTGCAGCTGCTGTAGGTACAACTGCATTTGAATGGAGGTGAGAGGCGGGGCAGGTGGCTCTTCATCCTCCAGTAGCACTTGGGGGGGCTGAGCCATAGGTGGCTGTGGGAGCAGGGGGGGCTGGGCCAGGGCAGGGGACACAGCTGGAGGCCGGGTCGGCTTTGGGGGCAGAGCAGCAGCTCGGTTGCTGGGCCGAGATGGTTGTTGGGGCAGCGCATTGTGCAAAGCTGGGATAACAAACAAACAAACAAAACGGACATGAGGCTTTAGTTACTTTATGATTCTGGACAGGCTTTTCTGCTCTATCCTGACCTTGTCTAATCTATAGTGACCACTTTCTATTCTTCCACTGTATAAGCTTCTACAAATAGTACAAGAAGGACATCTCTCAGGAGACCTACAGGCCCTCCTTAGTCATCTTTCCCTATATTCTGCGTCCGTGACCTCTCCTTCCCTCTTGTTTTTTCCTGCATAGACCTTCACTCCAGACTTTCATCAGCTTGCCAGGAGGGTAGGCATTCCCCTCCCATCCATGTTCTCCACGTCCCACAGGACTAGTTATGAGAATGAGTATGTCCCTTCCATGCCCTAAACCAAGGGTATGGTCCAATCTTTGCTGATCTGACACAATGCCTGGACCCAAAGAACTAAACTACAACCTCCTGGCACACTCAATCACTGAAGCTCACAGGCTGCTCGGGATAACTGGCCATGCTGCAGTAGAACCGAGGCCACAGAGGGAGAGCCCTCCCCTCACTCACCTGGAGGAGAGACCACAGCATGCTGGTTGAGATGGGGTGGAGTGCTGTGCTCAGGAGGCTGGGGCAGGTGAGGCGGCAGCTCCGGCTGCGGCAGGTGCAAGATGGGCTGGGTGAAGTGGCCAATAGGGTCAAAGACACTGCCTGGTAGCTGTGGTTCCAGGACGGGCACCTGGGCAGTGATGAAGGGTGGGGGCGAGGACTTCATTGCTGGGGCAGTCTGCTGTGGCATGGAGGGCGGAGGCGGTGGGGGCGGGGGCTGCTGCTGTGGCTGCTGCTGCTGCTGCTGCTGCGGAGGCGGGGGTGGAGGAGGCTGCTGTGGAGGTGGGGGCGGCTGCTGGGGCACAGGAGCTGGGGCTGGCTGCATCTGTGGATGGTGATGGTGATGATGCTGTAGGCAGACAGAGGCACCCAGGGTGAGGTCAGGCAGGAGAAATGAGCCTGCGTCAGATCCACAGCACCCGCTTAGCCGGGGCAGCTACCCGTGAAGGTGCAGATACCTGTGAAGCACATACCTTTTTCTGGTCCCTCCCAGTGTGCCCCTTCTTTTTTGACTTGGGAGCCATCTCTGCAGAGAAAAGAAAAGGTAGTGAGACTCTGGAGAAGAGATCATGAATTGGTCTTGGACGCAGAAGACAAGGACATGGGGCATTTAGGACAAGGGCTGGTAACACTGAAAATGCATCTGAATTGGGCCATCATAGGGAGAAAAGGATGTGTGGAGTGTCACCTATCCATCTACCTGTAGCTTTCCCAAGGAAGTGTGCCTGAAAAACGCCTCAACAAGCTCCAGACCAAGGCACAAGTAAAGGCAGGAAGGCCCTGGCTATGTCAGAACGTAAGCTCTGGACACCTTACCATCTCCCCGTCTCCTGAGTCCTACCTTGGATGAGAGAGGGGCAGCACACTCTGTTATAACCTGCCATGTTCTGGAGTAATTCTCGATAGTTGCAATGACCCTAGTTGAGACAAGTTAAGAAAAGGCTTCATCCAAAAAAAATGAGTGCAACCATTCAGGACCACAAAGCTGAGTCAGCAATTTAGGGTCTGGTAGAACTGTGCGCTGAGGCGGTCCCTGTCTCCTGAGCTGAGGTGGGACTGAGAGAGATCAGTGATCACAGCATGGAGCCTGACTTTGAGAGCCAGAGTGGAGAGGAAGGCGGCCCTGAATGAGAACACAGAAGAGGGAGCAGGATATCGTCCCCGCGATGACCGTGAACAAACAGGGCAGGCGCTCACTGCCAAAAAGATGGCACTGGCCCCCTTTCTTTTCCTTGGACAAGACAGATGTCAGTGACCCTTCTCTGGCCAGTCAGTGCACAGAAAGAAGGCAATGTGTAGCCTGGCTCCTTAAGAGCCTTAAGGCTAGTGCTTTATGTGTGCCAATGTGCCTTTCTTTCTTAAGCTGGTTAAAAACCTCAGTTCACACCTCTGCCTCCACCATAAGCGTTTCTAAGGAATTCTTACCAACTGGAAACGCCAAGAGAGGGATAAACACATTGGCCTGTACTCTTGGGCCGACAAACAATACAAATACCAATCAACCGGGTTGGAGGCTGGGCCCATGGTGAAGAGCCTATCAGATTACTGTCACTAGGAGCCACTTTTGCTTGTCTATTTTGGCCTTCCCCAAGCACCTTGTCAGAACACCAGTTCTTGCTGGTAGTGTCAAGGCTCACCCATAGCTGTGTCAAGTACTGTGAAATGTGTGGCCTCTGAGGTGCAGTATGCTGCAAAACAGAATGATGGGACCCTGCACCCCACAAGAGCTCATCACTCCATGCAGGACCAACAAAACAGACACAGGTCTCAGAGCCGCAAATGTCCTCACACAAATGACAAAGGGCAGAGTGAGGACACCAAGCACATGAGAACACAAGGCCGAGCCCAAACCTGGATGCCAGAAAGCAGAGCTCTCACAACTCCTTCGGTCAGTAGAACTGGCAAGAGAGCTTCTTACAAGGAAGACATTTAAAATGGGGTTGTTGGAAAGATTTGTAGAATCGGGGCGGGGCATTTGGCTATTCAGAATGTAGAAAGCAGCACTGGCTGGAGAACTCACACCAGAAGGACTTGTGTGACAGGGACACACAACGACTCAAGAGCCGATGGTCCAGCAGTGGGGGAGAGAGCGGTGCTGGAGCAGCCACTGGCTCCTCTCTCTCCGGTGTCACTGTAAGAAGGGTGGAGTGAGCAGGGTGACAGACGGGATCTGGGGAAGACAGCTTCATAAAAACGCTGGCATACTCTTGGGGACCTCGGCCCAGAGAGAAGAGGAGACCAAGCTGGGCCACTGTGTCCGATGTGACGTGGAAAAGCCTTGGAGGAGACGCCCAGGCGCTCAACTGAGAGGGGACATGTCTGGGACGCAGCAAGGCTTGCTTCCTATGGTCTAGTAACATTGAACATTGTTTTCCTACTCACATAAAAGGGACAAATGTCTCCTGCCTCTCACCACCTGCCTCAAGTCATGGTCTACAAGACTAGGCTTAGGACCACCAGGCGCAGTGGACAAAGGGGTTCTAGGAAATCTCAGCTGTACTGCAAAGGTCACAGGAATATTCTGGGACTCATCTTCAGAGCGGACTGGAGGCCCAAGGCAGCCTCTGGGCCCAGGTGAGACCAGTGGACTGAAGTGCACTGTGAGGCAGCCCTATGTAGCTCCTATAGCCCGATCCTTGTGTTGGGTTACCAGTAAGAAGACAAGACAGGAAGTGAACAACCTCATGAGACACCAGCCCCAGACACCCCCACACAAAACTCTCTAGAAAGGGTTACATGGAGATGGCCTCAAATACTGCGTGATCTTTATTCCATAACAATCTTAAGACTCCAACACAAATTTCATCTTTACATAGGATGGTATTGTACAAAGTAAAATGATTTTTGTAAACTTGGATTAAAACACTGATTTCTTCGACCCCAGCCCAGCCGCACTTGAATGAAGGAGACAGGTTTGAAGGCAGGGCAATGGAGCAGAGAAGCCCTTCAGTGTCCCTGCTGGCCCCCCAGCAGGACCCACAGTCAGCTGGTGTACTAAGGCTCTCCCAGGGGACCTCCCATTGCCCGGGAACAGAAAACTACCACCAGGGAAGAACAGGCAGGACGCTCTCCTCTCGGGCTGTGTTCCCAGGGTTCCAAGTACAATTGGTAGTTTAAGTCTAAAGATCTTTCAAGTTCTACAGGTCCTGAGTGCTCCTATCACACAGTAGGCCCACACAGCCAAGGATGGGATTCAGGACAGCAAAGACTACCCCCAGGGCAGGCTGCCCTGTATACATGCACATGTGTAGACGAGGTGAGGGAGGGGGAGGGGAGGCACATAGCCAAGATACTGTGGGAATGTAGGCCACCATTTGGTCCAAGATAGCAAAATCTTCCCAGAAAGATAATGCCAACAGTTTTCCCAACTGTCCTGTGGGAATCTCTGGGCAAGAAGCCTCCCTCCTCCCAATTCCAGCCAAGCCAAGTTCATTGGGAATACGTCAGGCACAGGCCAAAGGGCAGCTCAAAATAGTATGTTTGGCAAAAGGAGCTATCTTGAAGCTAGACACAGAGGACTTGGAATGGCCTAGGAAATCAGCAGCAGCATCTCGGGGCGAGGGGAAGGGGGCTGTCATCGGATGTTCCAGGGAGTCTAAGACCCAAAGGCCATATCAGATACAGGGCAGCAAGCGACCTGTGACTATGGAAACTCTGGGGTCTGGGAAGGGCATAGCACCACCTCAGTCTCATTTTAGCCCCAGGGGAAGACAGGCTCCAAGGTGTTGGAAACAGTCCTCTCAGAAGTACATAAAGAAAAAACGGACATAAAGAAAGAACCCGCCAGGCGTGGTGGCACACGCCTGTAATCCCAGCACTTGGGAGGCAGAGGCAGGTGGATTTCTGAGTTCGAGGCCAGCCTGGACTACAGAATGGGTTCCAGGACAGCCAGGGCTACACAGAGAAACTCTGTCTCAAAAAACAAAAAAACAAAACAAAAACAAAAACAAAAAAAAGAAAAAGAAAAAGAAAGAACCCACTAAAATGGGGCTTTTGTATCAGGCAGTTTTCTGGTGAGATGCTAGATTTGTGATCAAAAAAGGACCAGGGCCAGTTTTTAGGGAGGAAAAACAAAACAAAACAAACCCCAACCAAACAAAAAAACAGCCCACTCTGGTTTATTCTGGTTTGGATGATATGGCCTACTCTAGCCTCAATAGCTGCTGCCATTACAGGGAGCTGTAAGATGAGGACGGTCGTGGTCGTGAGGGAAGGGAAGGGGGAGGCACAGCAGGCAGTCCGGAAGCGGCCATTATCTTCCTGCCCACTCCCCAGATCCTGACCTGGCTTGGCAGCGGGACCTAGTGTGCCTGCATGTTCCTCACCACCAACCTCGAAGGGTATTTTTCTTATGTGATGAGGAGAGAAGACCAAAGAACTTGGGGAAATGTTCACTAGGCCACTTGAACGTTTAGTACTCTGTGGGGACAATAGAGACTGAAGGAAAATTCAGGAAGCTATGTGCCAGGTAAAGCTGGCCACAGCTTTCATCTAATCAAGCCAACCAGGGCGGCAGCACACGGGAAGCCAGCATGCTAATCCTCAGGGGAATCAGCTTTCCTGGGCTAACGTCACTGCAAGGTCTGGGGTCTCAGAGAACGATGGAAGGGACGAAGAGAGGAAACACACTGTGATCGGGCTTTGCACACAGAGCAGCACCACATTATGCACAGAGGAGGATTATTATCACCCTCTAGGAGATGCCACCCACCCAGAGGACCCCAGATGACCAGGGAGGCTGGGCAGGATAGCCAGGCAGTCTTTGTACAGAGAGGCCCAGGCAGCAGGCCAAGCAGGCAGCCTTCCTGAAGGTGAGACTAGGTGTATGCTGCTGGACATGACTAATCCACCCCAGGGGATAGGCCCAGGGCTCTGAGCAATTCCATAACTTGATGGAGTCCTGTCCCTTTCACAGAAGAAAATGGACTTAAGCTATAGCTCGCTGGGAAGGAATCTGGAACTGAAGACCGTTTTATTAAGAGTCCGTGTCCAATGTTTAGGCAGGACCTACATAGAGGGAGAAAGAAACCAGTGTGAGAGAATGGTGTGGAATGTACCGTTCAAGTTACAAGAACAGAAGAACTGCAGACTGGGCCAGCTTCTGTGCCCTAGTGACTGAAAGGGCACAAGAGGACCTTGTTGGAAACCAAGAGCCCCATCCTGACTGGCCTGCCTCAGCAGGGATGGATAAACCACAGAGAGGCCACAGTATAAGTATTAGTTTCTACAATTGTTTGAAGCTTATCTGCACTTCTAAACAAAACTGATTCTGCTAATGAGTTCCATGTGCCCGGCCTGAATGTAGTGTTATTTTCTTTACTCCGGAAGTCCCTCTTACATATATTAGAGGCGCCCCCCACCCTCAAGCTGTCTCACCAGCCAGGTGTCACCATTGCCACAGCTAACGCTTCTTCAGAAACACAAAATACCAACCCTTTCCTAGTGTGGTCAGAGAAGAAAAGCCCCCAACTGAAAAGCCTCCCACTGAGGAGGGCAAAGAGCAGAGTTATCTCTGTCTATTTCTACATCTCCAAAACCAAAGCAGAAACTATAAAAAGCAATTGGTGACATAACAATTGTTGAAGGGAGGGAGAGACCAAAGAGAAAAGGTCTTGTCCTTTCCACCCTTTTCAGGACATCCAATATGGCTTCTGGTCCAGAGAGGGTCTGGACTGGTTCCCACATGTAGGAGAGTGGCGCCGCTGCTGGAATTATAAATGTTACAATCCCTAGTCCCAGAACATGCCTGGGAAAACCCCGCCCACTCGGCCACATTCCACAGAGCTGGCCCTCACCCCAGGGAAGCCCCAGTCAGTCCCTGCAAACCCCTCGGCTTCTGGAGGTGCCACCTGGCTCTGCACAGCTCCTGCCCTCACATTCCGACAGCAGGGCCACTGTACCACTGTGCCCCTGGAGGGCATCTCTCAAAGGTCCTGGGGACAGGGAGCTAAGGCTAGCTTCCTGATCAGAGCCTCTAGAGTGTCTCATGGCTCCTGTCTGCACTTCCCAGCTCCAGCCTTTCCAAAACACCATGCATTCCTCTTTACCCTGGAGCTATTAAGGAACACCCACATGTTCCAATCCTGGGAAAAGGAAATAAGACCAAAATAGCTGCACTGCGCTCTTGCATGACAGGCTGCAGTCCCAGAGCCTTCTCACTGTATTCCAGCCCAAGCAGCTGAGGTACACTACAGGGGTGACTCCAAAGTGGATTCACATAATCAGCTACATAACCATCTATACTAAAACCTGGGGAAACTGTATGAGAACCAGGTATTAGCAGTATAATGAGAGAACTTTACCCCATATGAGGGATGATCTGATCCTATGCTCGTGACAGGGAGAGTTGAGAGTTATGAGAAAGGAAAGCCACAGTGCCTTACCCTGACTTGCCTAGCCCAGGTTTGAAGACTTCCTAGAAGTTGAATAGAGTTGCACCTGGGCCTTACTCTGTTTATTCTAACACTGACACCCTAGGCAGTTCCAGGCTCAAGCTAGAATCAAAGCTCAATAAAAAACAAAACATCCCAACTACAAACCACTGGGCTCAAGAAAAATGTCCAGAAGGGCCACTGGTGCTGCTGCCGAGAGCGAAGGACCACAGTGGCTGGAACCCAGCCAGGAAGGCGTCCCACCCACTCATCTGCCGCGTGCTCTGACCCGACGTGCATCCTTGTGTGCCCTTCTAGCCCCTACAGAGTGCTTCTCTTACGTTGCCTTCAGAGGATCTGTATCACTGGGCCATGCCAGAACAAATAACAAAAATAGGTGCCATGAGAATTTTTAGCTTCAATCCAAGTAGAAAAATAAGAACATGAAAACATAAACTAGACCCAAAGACCAAAGTGAAATATCTTCCATGTCTCCCCCATCTATACCTCATGGCTCCTGCCATGGTAGCACTATGTTACAGAGGCTGGGGTGGCTAGGCTTCCTGGACCCGGGACTAGAGGATCTGCCCACCTTTGTACTCTAAGCTGTCTTACCCCTGTGACATTTACTGGTGTATACACGTGTCCATGCACATTGTGTGTCCAACGAGGGGCTCTGAAACAAACCCTCAGTAGGTCCTCCCTAAGCAGTACTGTCGACGGCCCCATGTCACTCTGCACACAGTAGGAAGTAAAAACCAGTGGCCTGAACAAAGACACATGGGCCAAAAACAGAAAGGCTATCTATCACCTAGAACGAAGGAGGGGATCAGGTCAGCGGCCACGTGATCAGGTCCACAGTCTAAAAGTCTGCAGGTCAGCAGCTCCAAGACTTTAAATTCCACCCTCCTTCCCGCCAGGACAGCTGTTCCCAGGACTCTCGGATTACTTGTTGCACAAGCTTTCTACTTAAGTGAGGAGGCGGGTTAGGGGGTAAAAAAAAAAAAAAAGTCTTTAACAGTAGCAAAAAGCTGCTAGAAATGTCATCTTGACAGCCATCAGGGAAAGACAGATGCAGGGCACTCATGTGGGACTGTAAGAAGACTACCACCCAAAGAAGAGGGCTTGGGGGGGGGGGGCAGTGGCTCAAAATACTTGTGTGTGAGGAGTCAGGGTCCTCTAAGATCCCAAAGGTAAGCCAAGATGTTTAGTATCAGGTGAGAGTCAGTCTGGGATTGTCATTTGAACACTTGGATTCTTAGAAAAGAAGGCTGCAAAAATCTTAGGAGGAACAATCTAGAAAATACTGGAACCCCCCACCCCACCCGCACAAAGGAGACCCAGAGGAAAGGCAGATCTCAAGCTTGGCTGGCAATGAAAGTGAAAAGTCAGTGGTCACCAAGAATGCTAATGGAGCCCCAAGAATACAGCTATTCACCCCATCCACCCTGCTCAAAGCAGTGGCCCCAGTTCAAGGAATGGCCCACGGCCAGCCCTTGCCCTTCCAGCAGGCCTGGGAGGCAGCTCCCCCTGCTGGTTCATGGGAACGTGAGGCAAGGTGTTTGAGAATGAACAGGGAAAAGAATAAAAATAGGGGAGGCTGTGAGACCAAGCACTGCACATGCTGTGTGTGGAACAAATGAAGAACACACCATTGTTTATCCAAAAACAAAACAAAACAAACAAAAACCCCAAAACAAACAAACAAACAAAAAAGGCAGGACAGAGAACTATCCTGGGAAAGCCCAAGCCTATTCCATGGCCCGCAAAAATGTCTCTTCCCCCTAACTCCCAGTTTCTGTGTATAGCTTAAAACAACAAAGCCTATCTGTGCTGTTGTGAGGGCGCCTCGACAAGATCCACAAGTCAAAGATCCATGGAAGACTGCCAGGAGCCTTTTCGTCCACAGGCCCACTATAGATAGACCTCACACATCCTAGCCCATTTGAGACCTGGCTCATAGGTGGACTATGTCTTCTCAGCAAATGGAACCTGCCCTGCCCAGGGGTAACACCCATCTCAGGAACCATGTGTCAGGCAGCCTAGGCACAGCATGCCTATCATTCCCCGGAGGTCAATGTGAGCACCTACTGCTCTGAGAACAAAGGAAAGCACACCTCTGGGAAAGCAACCTGTCCCATCATCACCACCTGCCCTCACCTCCAGAGCTCTGTAACTGGTGCTCAAAACAAAGGGATTGAGCACCATTATATAGGCCCTCAGAGAGCAGGGGTCAGTACAAGAGCAGGACATACATATAGTTAGAGCAGATCTGGGAACAGACAACACAAAGCAGCAGTAAGCACACTGGAGAAGAAGAAAATGGCAGTTTCCATAGTTCGAGCTCAGGCTACAGACAGCAGAGCTCAAAACAGACTGATAATGTGGCTGTTAGATACAGGTGGCTTGGCTCTACTCTGCTAAGATGTGGCCAGATTTGTTTCCATGCCAACTGTAAGGCCAGAATACTGGAAGGGGAGTGGGGACATTCCAAACCAAGGGGCCCCAACCCCTGCAGTCCTCAAGGTCTACCCACTACCCAGATGGAGAGAACAGAGTGCTGCTACATAGGGCATCTTGCCACCCTGCAGGGAGGAGCTAACATGATGAATGGGTAGACAGAAGAGCCCAGGCAGTTCTCAGTGGCCATCAACTCTGGTCTGGACAAAGGACTGAGACAGTACTCAATGGATGAGTGGGATAGTTTGGTAAGATGCTTAAACAGGAGCCAGCTAACCTGTTTCAGAGTCTTCACTGTCAGAGGAGCTAGATTCGCTGGTGCTCTCCGACTCAGAGGATGAGAAGCCCTTCATCTTGGAAGAACCAGCAATCACATCAACTTTTTCAGCTGCAACCCAAATAACAGAACTGTGTCAGAAAGGATAACAACCCAGACAGTTGCTGCTAGCCAATGTATTCCCAACTACCCAAAGGAAGGACCAGTGTGAAGTCTGAACCCCGTCTGAGCAGTCTTAAAGACGAGCTCCTGACAACGACTACCAACCCAGATCCTGAGTAGTTCCAAGGTTCTCACTGGTAGCCTACTACACACTAGCTAAAACAAAGCATTGTGCTACAATTTCAAGGCCTCATCAAGTTCTTTTATAATTCCCTCTGAATGCTTTTTCATAGATTCAGAAGACCAGGCAGAGCAGTAATTTCTTCATACGGATTATCTGCTGTGTCCAGAGCACAGCAAAACAAGCAAAGAGCTTCAGGGTTCTCAAAGCTTTCCTGTTAAGTTGCAAGAGTAAAAGCCCATTTGATGTCACCGAACATCAGATTCAGAACAAAGTTCTAAGGACCTAGAAGTTAGCGTGGGCCAAAAAAGCAGTATATAAAAATATTTTGACACACATCTTAAGCTAAACAAGTCCTCTAGTACTAAGGGGGATGTTACAAGCCAATGGGAGGCATATGTAAGTTGGAAGAGATGTCTGGAAGGCTGAGGGCAGGGATGGGGTTGGCATCACCTCTGCTAGCAAAGTGGGGCTCAGTGCTGAACATCCAGACACCCCTATCCTCCTCCTGGCATCACCTCAACAGAGATGGGAAACCATTTTTGAAGACTATATGGCTAACAACCAGAGATTAAAAGAGCTGCTATTTAGAGCAAGGCTCAAGAAGCAGCTGACTCGGGTAGGTTTCAGCCAGCCACCAAAAAGGTCCAGAAAGGCATGACAACCCAGGGTCTGGTGCAGAGCATGTCTTAGGGTTTCTATGGTCAATGCATGGAATTCGTAACTGGGGGGGTGGGGGGTGGGGGGGTGTTGCACTGGGAGATGAGTGGAGCTTCGTTGTAGAGTTAAAAGAGGGCTAACTGAGGGTTTCCATGGGAAGGAAACCTATACCAAGAGTTCTCAACTATACCTTGAGGTTTCCTCTTCTTCCGCAAACAAGAGGTGACATATCGCTCCAACTCTCGTAGTGTAGATGGCTTCAGGGTCTCAAAGTCGATCTCAATCTCATCAGGGTTGGAGTTCTTGAGTGATGGTTCCCTTGACTGAATTATGTGTACTACACGGCCTAGCTTCTCACCAGGAAGTTTGTTGATGTCTAGACTTAGCTGCCGCTTCTCCTCATAAGACATGGGCTTACACTTGTCCTCTTCTTCTGACTCATATGTGGGAGGCGGCTTGGTCTTCGTGGGTGCTGGTTCTTTCTTGCTATGAAGGGGTGATATATATACATAGTTAAGAATGGGTCTCCTGAGAACTGCACACTCCCCTCAGAATGTATGTGGTTTGGTGTATGCATATGGGGCAGGTGTTGTTTGACTTCCCATAACCAACAGATAACGGGATGTAAGGCTACATGCAACCAGAATGCTGTCGCTGCATGATGGCTGCCTGCCGTACCCTCTCTGTCAAGCAGGGAGTTACCCAAGCTCATTAGGGGAAAGACTGAGGGAGGAGGAACAGCTAAGCGCTTATGATAGGGCACCAACCCAGACTGCTTACTGAAGCCAACAGGATTCCCGACCAAGGATTTTTTTGGGATCACCACTCCCAAAGATGAAAAAAACTGGGAAACACAGACCTCACATTGCTGTTGCTGCTGTTATTTTTCTTTGTCTTTTTGGGAGGAAGCTCCTTGGCTTTGCTTTTTTTATTTTCCTCCACTTCCTCTTTCTTTTTGTGCTTTTCCTTTTTCTTTTCCTTCTTGTCCTTCTCCTTTTTCTTTGGTTTGTTCTGCTGGGGCTGGGAGAGGGCTGCAAGCTGCTCGTGCACTGCTTTGAGCTGTGGAGAGAACAAGGGGGGGCGGGGGGGGCAGGGGAGGAGAGGGAAGAGAAAGAAATCACAAGTAGGCCAGGCATGATGGCACAGGCCTGTACTCAATCCTCTTCCCACATCTGGGAGGCAGAGGTAGGTGGATCCTGGTCAACCAGGGTTACACAGTGGGAACCTGCCTTAAATGCAAACTAACCAACCTACTACCAGGACTAAATGCTCTTCTCACTACCTAAACCCTGGAGGATGTCTCTGTATCACATTAAGCTGTACGTATGGTAGAAGCAGAGGACATGCTGGCTTCTAGCCATGGACCTGCCACATTAACGAGATACCTAAGGTGCTTGCCCACTCCTCCTTGATCTCTAAGGACTACTGCAGTCCTCCACATCAGGAGAGTTGAATAGCCAGCCAAATGCTAATCTGACTACCTTAGTCCCAAGGTGTTTCAGGGACGAAGGTTTCTAAGGGATAGGTAAAGAGCACACTGAAAGAGTAGGGCTTTGTGACTAACTCAAAGATAAGGTTATTATAGGCAAGCAGCTCCAGGGTCCTGAAGCCTATTCTCACAGCAATGTCCACACCTCACCCTACTCAAAACACACAGCATATACATCCATAGGATTGACATGCCGTTGAGGAGAAAATGCCACAAGAAGATTTTTAAAGAGGTAGAGTTAAAAACATCTCTTAGAAACCTGTGAGAGACTACTATCCTGGCTTCTGCACATAAAACGAGATTTCCTCACCTGTTCCTGGAGTTCAGCCAGCCGCTGGGCTCGCTCTTCCTCAGAGTCATCCGTGGAACTGTCACTGTCAGAGGAACTATCACTGCTGCTGTCACTAGATGAGGGTGGAGCCACGACCTTGGTAGGGGGTGGCACTGCAGGAGAGGACACTGTAACAACTGGCTCTTCAGGCTCATCAGGCATCTTGGCAAAGCGCATTTCAAACACATCCTGGGGAGAAAAGGCCATGCTTATGTGGGTGCTCAGCCTCAGGAACACCTGGGACAAGTCAACAGGAAGTAAGAGAGACACAGGACAGCACCTCTGCTGTGTGTCTTCTGAGATCTTTAGTTTGAGGGTGCTCAGTAAGTGTTATTTAAGCCATGAGCAAGACCCCCACCCCACCCCCCAGAGACCATGCCCAAACCTCCTACCAGGTCTGTAGCTCTCTGATAGGAGGTTTTGCTGGCCTCCTACATAGAGAAAAGAATACTGGCAAAGGCTCTGAGAGTTGAGCGTTTCCGGTAGAGTGCACATGTGTCTGTGCCTGCACCTGCCTCCCTATTACTCAAAGCAGTCCATGTACCTGAACAAGGCCCTGGCTCATGCAGCTCTAGAAATGCTGGCTAGTGGTGCGGGGCGTTTATGGCAGGCTTAGGGAAGGGGTACCTTGTGAGGGATAACCAACCAGAACAGAAGCCACAGGGATTTGGGGCAGAGGAACACTGTAAGAGACTCTGAGACCAGCAGACAGTTACACGGAATTACAGAACTCAGCAGCAGCAGTCCCTGCCTACGCTCCTAGGAATCAAATCACACACACAGCCAGTCAACTAGCAATCTGCACCCTTCCCCCCATGGTCAGGACTCCACAGTCAATACGACAACGCACAAAATAGACATGTAAGGAATATGGCTGGCTTCCCAGAAAGATTTTTTTAAAGACCTGCTTTAAGAAAGGAATAACTCTCCAACCACGCCTACCCCCCCCCAAGTATGCCCATCCCAAACTCAGTATAATCTGCGAACACTTTGGCCAGACCTGCTGATCCAAAGCTGCAAGATCTCCATGACACAGGGCAACAACAGAACAACCAGGAGTCCCGACGGGGATCCAATATTGATGGTGACACAGAACATATATGCATAGGGTAGGTCAGCCCCATGTAGGTAAAGTGTGTGTGTGTGTGTGTGTGTGTGAGAGAGAGAGAGAGAGAGAGAGAACGCGCTACCGTGTACTTACATATAATAATCTAATAATCTTTTTAAAAAGAAAAGGGAAGGCCGGGCGGTGGTGGTGCATGCCTTTAATCCCAGCACTTGGGAGGCAGAGGCAGACAGATTTCTGAGTTCGAGGGCAGCCTGGTCTACAAGTGAGTTCTAGGACAGCCCGAACTACACAGAGAAACCCTGTCTCGAAAAAAACAAAAACAAAAACAAAAACAAAAACAAAAAAAAAAAAAAGAAACGAAACCTGGGCTAGCCAGGGCTAGCCGTGCTGCTCTCTCCACCCCTCTCACAACTGAGGTCATAAGCATGTGTAGGGTGCTGTTATATAGGGTCTGAGATCCGAATTCTAGACCCCATGATACACTCTTAACCACCTACTATATTTTTTGAGCGCCCCCCCCCCCTAAATAAGGTAAAAGCTTCGTGTCCCCCTTTCTGGCTACTTACAGCATTCTGATAATCCAAAGATGCTACAGACAACTGCCTTCCAGAAGAGAAATTTGCCTGGCAAAAGATAATGCTAAGATAGTGCAAAGAACCTCCTATCCCTGCCTCAACTCTCCTTGGGAATAGGTATCTCATCTAAGTCAAAATTGTTATTAAGTCAATGCCTATGAAGAACTCATCTCTAAGCTTGGTGATGGTAATAATAAAAATGGCATGCATGCTTGAACAGATTAGCCCACTAAGAGAAAAAAAGTGTACAAAAGAAAACTAAACCAGACACCAATATGTAAAACCAAACCAACCCTTCAGAGTAGAGATTATAAAGAGCAAGTAGTAGCAAGGTATCAGGAGGCCGGGAGAGGGGTAGATGGGGAGGGGAGCATGGCACGGCTAGATACAGTGGTTTTTCGAGACAGGGTTTCTCTGTGTAGCCCTGGCTGTCCTGGAACTCACTCTGTAGACCAGGCTGGCCTCGAACTCAGAAATCCGCCTGCCTCTGCCTCCCAAGTGCTGGGATTACAGGCGTGCGCCACCAACGCCCGGCTGATTTTCTTTCCCTCCTTTAATAGTAATTCTTCAAGATAGTATTTTTCCTTGCTGGCAGGTAACTGAATTGAACTTTGCAGTTTCTGCAACAGGGGCAAAAATGGACACAGTTATCAAATGGGCAAGCACTACCCTAGGTTCTCAAGAAACTGTTAGCAGGAGGAGGCCTAAGATCGAAATCTGAGGGCACACTGCCACTTGGTGGTTCTGTTTAAGAACTGCAGTCAGGGGGGCTGGAGAGATGGCTCGGTGGTTAAGAGCACTGACTGCTTATTCTTCTAGAGGTCCTGAATTCCCAGCAACCACATAGTGGCTCACAACCATCTGTAATGAAATCTGATGCCTTCTTCTGGTGTGTCTTCTGGTGAAGCTGAAGGACAGATAACACCAAACTGGAGAAGGAATGCTAGAGCCCAGTACAAGTAAGAAAAAAAAAAAGATCTTATGTTTCCTTTAAAAGGCAGGCCTGGGCATTATAGAGGTGGCTCAATGGTTAAGAGCACTTGCACCTTACAGGTCTCTGTAAATTTAGGTATGTACTTTTCTTTAAAATAAAAGCCTGCTTGGGGTGGGGGTGGGGGGCAGGCAGAAAGACAGAACCAGCCACTCACATTTAAGTTAATGACCCTAACTTAAAATGTATGTATGCATTAGATGAGTTATATATGCTCAGAGGAGCTGGGCGAGGGGGATCTCTGCTAGTTTGATGACAGCCCGGTCTACATAAGAGACCCTATCTCACAAACAAACAAACAAACAAACAAACACAAAACTCCCTCCAAGCAGAGGGAACAGAACAGCTGCCTGCCGAGGCCCATACAAAGTCTGGCCTAACCTTGGAGCCTTACCTGGAGTTTTCGAGCCATGGCTACCACTTCGTGGTCAGGGGGGTTGTACTTGTAGCAGTTGGAGAACATTAATCGGACATCAGCACCAAATTCCTGGGCATCTCTGTACTCTCGGGACTCTAGTTTAGACTGCAAACACAATATAGGTCCTAGTTAGACATTCCTGTTCGTGTTTTAATGGCGTGTGTCTTTGTGTATGTACATTGATAGCTACTTGTGGAAATAAGGTGGCCTCTTAGCGGCTCTCAGTTTAATCCAGGCTAAAGGATGGATTATGGAGACAAAGAACAATAGGCTATCACTCCAGTTCTCAGCACAAGACAGATAAGGAGATAGAGCTGCCGAGTCTCAGGACTAGGAAATAATCTGTTAGTACTATGCTTACCTACTGAGATCAGTACAATGTCTAAAGGGAAACTAAACACAGAATCCCGGAAGAGATTACACCAGAACTGATGAGAAAATAAAACAAGAGTTCTGATCTTGCATGTGCTTGTACTGAAGGTACAGAAAAGAATACAAGTTGGGCACAGCATTGTCTTCTGTTTGACAAATGTTATACTACTTCCAGGAGAAAAATTATAAAAGTCCTTAGATAAAATACTTCGGTGATGATGCTGGTAGATATTGGTGTGTCTTCTACAGATGAAACAGTAAAGCTTTCCTTTCCCATCACACTGAGCCCAGAGTACCCAGAGTCTCCTAGGGGCATTGAGAGAGCCTCAGAGTATGTATGCCCCTCACATCTCCTTACACCAAGGGAAGAGGCAGAATCATCTCCTGAAAACACTAGGTTAGTGTTCATTTCAACAGTGAACCTGCAGGGGGCACCTACAACTTGGATTAGTCTAGGAGAAATCCTGTCTCTGACCATCATCCCAGGGGCCTGGTAGCTAACCTTGATTGTGCTCATGTCCATGGGATGTTTAATGATGTCACAGTAGTCGTGCAGACCCAGTGCCTCCACGTCCACAGGCTTGTAGAAAGGCCAGGCATAGGCGGCATGTTTCTTGGCAAACATCTCCTTGAGGATGCCACTGCAGCACTTGAGCTGCTCAGAGATCTTGCTGCTCTTCTCTGACCCTGGGTGCTGCTGTGAGTCCGGTACGTCCTTCTTTGGGGGTTTCACAGGTCTGCTGCTCTCCCGCCGAGGACCCAGCTTGGCGGTCTTGGGCTCTGGGGCCAGTGAGGGCGGCTCATGAATGGGGTCGATGGTGGTGGGGGTGGTGGTATCTGCTTTCCTCTTCACCCCTTTCTTTGTCTGCCATGAGCACAGGCACAAAAGTCTCAATCAGAGGCTCTGGCTGGTACAGTTGCTCTTCAGGATCACCTCTGAAACCAAGCCCTGACCAGGATCCCAATACTCAGGATAGGCCCAAAGGTAAAACTGCATGGAGACCCTGTCACACCACTGCATTCCACAGCTGGAATAGAACCAGCCAGCAACAGGAGAAAAGCACAAAACTCCCTTAGAGGCCACAGAACCTCCTGAAGAGGTTTACTGCTTAATACCTGGGCCTTGACCACATAGCCCATAGAAGAAACAACTAAGCCTGCAAGCCCATCTCTGGTGGCAGCAGTCCACCAGTGCCCAGGAAGCTCACCTTCACAGGCTGTGGGGTGGCCGCAATGATGGGTGGGTGACTCTGCACAGGCTGTGGAACTGGAGCAGGTGGGGGTGGTGGTTGGGGGGGTACCGGTGAAGGAGTCTGAAGTGGCTGGGGGGGCACCATTGTCATGACAGGAGGCTGGGCAATGAGGTCTGGGGTGACAGCAGGAAAGGGGTGTGCTGTGGCCTGCACAGGAGGAGGAGGGTTCGGCTGAGGCGTCTGGGTCTGCGGAGAAGTTGATGCTTGAGTTGTGTTTGGTACCGTGGATACACCAGGCTTTGCTGTCCCTACCAATCATAAAAAGAACAGGAAGTTTAAGAGATATGCTAGCATACACTGGCTGACCCTGACAACACCCCCCCCAAATACATATTTGTTGCCTACATTTGTTTAGTGATAAGACCATCCAGAACACTCCATATGTCATTGTGCACCAAACTTATCCCTGTGTCCCCAGGGTTGAGAGGAAAGTGGTATCGTGCTACATTTCCTCAGGTGTCCTCCTGAGCAAACTCCTCACTCAGATACAGGCTGAGATAAGAAGGGAAGCCCAGGTTACACTGTGTTACACCAGGGCCGCGCATGGAAATCAGGAAAGTGTTCCTTGGGGAATCCAAGCACCTGTGCTCATTTCCTCCAGAGTGCTTTCGGCAAGATCTGGCAGCAGCCAGCACTGCAAGGTTTCTGAAAACTAGGATGGTCTCAGTCTCAGAGCCACTGAGGACTAGTGGACAACTGTGACCATTCTGACTACCCAGGGTGTGTCCCTCTAGCTGTATCATAACTTCCAACACAAGTAGTCACATGGCACACCAAATCAGAGTTAAAAACAAAGGATTATAACTTCAGCTCAAATGTGAGCAGGTGAGACAGGGACTGCATCCGGCACTACCACAGCCTCTGCATACGGACAAAAGGACAGCAAGCCTTTAAAGCCTGCAATCTCAGCAGTGAGGAGGCCAAGGTGCAGGGGTTAAGGTTTTGGGGCCAGCCTGGGTTATGTCAATAAAATACCCTACCTCGGGAGGGAGGGAGGGAGGGAGGGAGGGAGGGAGGGAGGGAGGGAGGGAGGGAAATGCATTCTATATCTGTAGCTGTCCTAGAGCACTGTCCCAGAACCATGTGAGGAGGAAGGGGGAGGGTCTACTGAGTTTCCTGTGCCTGCTCCACAGTGAAATCATCACAACTGTTAGTCCCAGAAGGTGAGGAGTAGGCCCTGCATGTTGTGGATAAGGGATGTGACTTAATGTGTGTTCCTGTCAACAGTTTTAAGTAGTAGTGAGTATCTGTAATACTACTCAAAGGGCATGAAAATTCTGGGTCTGAGTTAACAGAGGGAAAGGGGGGGGGAGGCCAAGAGGGAAGAGGAGAGTGGAAGAAGGAAGAGGGGAGGGGGGAGGGGGAGGGGGAGGGGGAGGGGGAGAGGGGGAGAGGGGAGAGGGGAGAGGGGAGAGGGGAGGGGGGAGGGGCAGAGGGGGAGAGGGGGAGAGGGGGAGAGGGGGAGAGGGGGAGAGGGGAGAGGGGAGAGGGGAGAGGGGAGAGGGGAGAGGGGAGGGACCATGCATGTGAATGACTGGCTTTCTTTGGTAACTCCAAGAGCTACTATGGATTCGGCAGCCCCTTGTGTCTGCCACTTTAGAGCAAAGTGGAGGCCAGGCTAAAAGCATCTCTTCAAAGAAGCAAACAACTAACATCCAGGAGCACCCTGAAAACTGTCACCCTTCGCAGCTCAGAACCGTACAGGGCGGACGTAGGGCCTGTCACGGCGACTGTGCCAGGCGGCTGCCTGAGTGATGTTAGTGGCGGCTCAGCTGGGAACCGGGAGGCTGGAAGGAGTAACTGGCTTCAGATCAGCACAACAGAGGCTACAGAACTGGCACAGTGCATTAAGGGAATTCAGATAACAAACCTTAAAGGTTGGGAAACTAGGTACGACAGCTTCTGTCAGAATAATTCTAAAATGGAAGAGCAGGGCTGGGGTGCGAGGCTCAGTGGTGACATATGTGCCTAACCATGTGAGTGGTGCTGGATTTGAGCTTTAGCACCACAAAATAAATAATAAATAATAAAACTGAGAGAAAAGAAACATCTACAGCACCAAAGGTGAAGAATCAAACACAAAAGTGCTTGGGAAAGCCATGCTTTCTTTTATACCTAAGTTTATCAACCACTCAGGGCCCAGTGACTTTTACCAAGGGGAAACTTCAGATCCATGGGACCTCCTGGGAGCATAGATAACACTGAAACTAATCCCACCCCGTTCAAACAACAGCAATGAAACACTTGCTGTCACTACCTACTTCCTGTAATCCCTAGCACTCTGCTTAACTTGGTAAATAGGCAAAGAGGAGGGGGAAACACAACTACCTGTTTCTTTCCTCCCCCGTCCTCGTCCTTTGGCCTGGACAATCATGATCTCGGTCTCTTCTGTGGGCAGTTCGTTGATTTTTTGCAAGAAGAGCTTCTCCAGCGCTTCCGCCATCAGGACGATGTCATCTCCAGGCTGGATGAGGAACAGGTGGGGTAGCGCTGGAAGGCCCTTCTTCCCATCTCTGTGGATGGGACACCAAGGCCACCCCCATGCCCCAACACAGGGAGCATTGTACCCAGGCTCCTTCCATGACTTGGACTCCAGGGGCCATAATGGTTATGCTACTTGGTATTCCTAACAAGACCTACCCAAACTGACTCTCCCTTCAGTTTTAAGCTCCAAGAAACCATCCTTGTGCCTTATGTACCTACCAGCTCAATTTCCTAATGGGAGGCCCTCCTTTACTTTGGGATTTCGTCAGATACAGCTCAAATGAATTCACTAGAAATACTCAAATTACACAGCATTTTTTTCTGGTGATGAATACTTTTTAGGGTTCCAACAGTGTTCTCTAATGTACCCCAATGGCAGCTCAGTGAGGTTTGAACAAAGCCCTTATGGATCCCCACTCTGTCACCACGTCCAGAACATGCTGTCCCCATTCAGTTCTAAACTGAGGGCCTAGTCTGACATTTTAATTTCCACCTAAGTGGTGAGAACTAAGGCTTTACAAAACACAGTAAACTTCAAGAAACTCACCTACCCATCTCTTCTGGGCAAATTTACCCACTACACGAGCAGAGGTCAAAAGCTGAGTTCTGTATAGTGTCTCCCTCCAGAGTCGTTCTATTTGAAAGGGTTGGTTTTAATCACATCTGTGGTCTGAACTGTAAACAAATGATCTGGCTTCATGGCACAGCCGAGCCGAAAGGTTTGGCTACGGGGTTAGGAAGTGACCCGTGGGTCTATATGTAAGACCAGGAGGACACTGCATTTTATGGCCATGTCCACAGTTCCAGGAGACTGTGACCCACAGAACAGCTTGGGTCTGCAGCTAGCCCCACTGTACCCTCTCACACCAAGGTTTGTGCCTGAGCACACCTCTGCAAAACTCAAAAGTTGTGCAGGCTTTTACCTGAAAATTTACACCATCCCAATGGACCATATCTAGTGTCATCTGTCCTCACACATTCTCTACTAGACATGCACCATACAAGAACTAAAATAAAAACCCCAAGGGTATGCGAAGCAGATGCTTCAGGCTAACAAGGATAATGCCCTCCTCCCCACAATAGAATCACCCAATCCTGTGCACAATTACAGGTCCCACTATCCTACTTCTGGGAGTCTCTTGCTATCATACTCACACAGCCCAGCTATCCCAGCAACCCTACCCTTAAGGCTCCTGACAAATATCCCTATTTTTACTTCCCCTCCTTCCCAAGCGGGGAAACTGGACCTCTGACCCCAACATCTCACCTTGTTATAGATGTAACAATTTGTAAACATAGTGTTGAAGTCCTGGATACATTCCTGAGCATTCCAGTAATAGTTGTTTTCCAAGCGCTTCTTTATTGTTCCCATATCCATGGGTGTTTTAATAATCTTATAGTAATCCTGAGGAGCAGAGAAATCAAAGGCCAGTGTTACTGGAGTAGTCATGGTGGCTTGGGCATGTCAGCCTCAACTCCACAGCCAAACATTTTCCCCATGGTATCAGTGAAGAACTGAATGTAATAAAAGGCAGATTCCTAAATACTAGATGACAATTTGGATGGAGGAAATGTACAAGCTACATTGTGAAGGTTGTCTTCACAGAGGGGAGAAAAATAAAATATTTTCTTTTTATATAAAAAAAGTATAATATAGTGTATGCACAATGTATTTTGATCAAAATCTGCCCTCCTCCCCCAATCCCCTCATCTAGGCCTCCTTGTTTTCCTCTTTAAACATCCCACTGAGTCAAATCAGTGAGACCTGTGCGTGCATGGGCGAGACTGTTAGGAGCATCAGCCCCCTCCCAGGAGACATATCCCCAAAGAAGACGGGTTCTCCCTCCTCTCGGCAGCCAGTATTCACTGTCTCCTCAGGTAGGGGTGGAGCCTTGTAAGCTCCCCTTCTCTTTGGGAGTATTAAAACATCCCTTCCTTGGCAGTTAAGTATCGGGGAAGGCACACAACATTTCAAAAGCAGTTTTTCAGGACAGAGGAGAGCATCAAGCTAAGTTCCAAAATTACTCGGGCACTGAGGTTTTAGGGTGTGTAGCACCCAAAAAGAAAGGGCCCTTCTGTCTACGCACGAGGAAGCACATGCAGGCGCCTGCTCTGGTAAAGGCGCCATCTGTATACCCAGGCCAAAAGGCAACTAAAAATCAGACTTTCTAACACATTTCATGCTGTCTCCTCCCTTTCTAAGAGAACTACAAACAAATAAACATAAACTAACACCTATGGGAATCGAAGTGCTTCCATTCTGTGACAAACTCTGAGAACAGTGTCTAGACCTGCGCTGGCTATTGCTTCACGTGGCTGAGACAGAAGGACAACACTAAAGGGCAAGCCGAGGAGCAGTGGATAAAGAATGTTGGGAGAAAGAAAGTGAGAGCCCAGACAATGGGTTTAAGGTAGGAGAGAGGTCAAACTGCAGGTGAAGACTTGAGGTCCCCAGAGAATACAAAGGGGGGAGGGTCCTGGAAGGTGGCTTTCTAATAGTTCGGAAAAGTATGAGCTCTTATGCCATCAGCTGATTAGCCCGCAGGTCTATTCAGTTTAAGGGCCTCGAGATGACTTGTCCAGCAACCTTTTTCTGAAGACATCAGTGGAGGTACACACCTGCAATTCACAAGTTAGGAGGGCATACAGTCAAAGGACCAGACCTGGCTATGTAACAAGTTCGGGGCAGCCTAGGACTCTGTCCTCTTATTTTTAAGAAGGCTGCTAAATGTGATAACAAAATTAGAAGAAGGGTAGGATTCACACCATCCAATCCAAGAGGGAAATGCAGGCTCACCTTCAGGAGTTTCCGCCTCTGCACCTGACGGAGTTTGGTTAAACAGGCACCACCTACCACATCTTTCTAAGGCTATCGGTCTTCTAACAGCCAGTAGGATGACAGTGTGGGACTCTCATCATTCTGATTTCATGTTCTCTGGTGGAGAAATCTGGGGCCTACTGTTTCACAGGTGATTATTTGGCCTCTTCAGTAAGAGCTCTCCTTGGCCCTCTTCTCATAAAATTTGGAAACCTGCCTTCCACTCCCCGCTCCTTCTATCCTATCTGACCTACGAGTGTTCTCTGGTAGTCTAGTGAGAAAAGCTGCCATGGGCTCGTATACTGAAACACTTGGTCCAAGCTGGTAGACTGTTCAGGAAGGATTAGAAAGTGTCACCAGGGAAGGGCTCCGAGGACCTCCGCGGATCAGGATATAAGCTCTTAGCCACTGCTCCAACAGCACAGCTGCTTGCCAGCACACTCCCAGCCACGATGTGCACGGACCAACCCAATACGCTAAAACTGTAAGCAAGTCCCCCAATTCAATACTTTATTTTATAAAGCTGCCTTGGCCATGGTATCTCTTCACCTTTTTACCTGTAGATGTTCAATATCCTTGCTATAGACTGCTGCCATTAATCACAAGCAGCCTCCCAAGGGACCTGCAGGCCCCCACCGCCAACTGCTTATTTTAGTCAATGGTGGGCAACAACACACACACACACACACACCCCTCTTTCTAGCAAGTTCATGACCCAGATGCCTTGTCTCTTTTTCTAACGCCAAAAGACATGTATTTAGTGGTCAACGGTCTTCAGCATTATGATTTTCAGACAGGTCAGAGTAAAAGCCATTACATTTTGAAGAACTTGGAACACCTTTCAGAAGCTAGGTCACCAATTCCACATGAAAGAGTTCTAGCTAGCTCTTCCCCAATTCTCTTTCGGCTGCCACCTTGCCCTTTTCTCTCTCAATAAACCTCACGTGGAATTGTTAAGAAAAAAGGAAAAGTTCTAGCTGTCACAGACCAAACCTAGATAATGGCTACCACCACATAACACATTTGCCAGAGAGTAACTTGGAAACTAAGCCTTGGCTTTTGAAGGGAACTATGAGAGCACTTGTCCTAACCATTCACTGAGGTTCAGAGAGGTAGTTCAGATTGTAGAGCTGTCTGCTAGGGATATGTACAAATGGGACATTCCCCAAGAAAGAGAGAACAAGACCAAGTCTACTGGCAGGGAGGGTGCAGAGCAGTGTGCACGCCTCCCTTGGAGACAGCCTTCCCCAGCTTAGGAGTGCTTTGGTGGTCCTTCAAGTGACTGCTGCAGCAATAATCTCTGTGCAGGCTGACCAACCTAAGAAACGCTTTGAAGGACTAGTTGGGGTTCTGACATCAGCTCACCCCCGTTTTCAACTTTCTTTATACAACTTTACCTGGGGTTCCAATTAACTAAGAAATAAGTTAATGTCTAAGCCAGTTAGCTTTCTCTCTTTCTTTCATGTTTGAATTTCAAGTCTACAACAACAATATACCGAAAGGCCACTGTGGACACTGGTGTTAAGAGTTCAATGACTCCAAACCCACCTCCACCCTTCTGCAGAATCTGCCTTCACCAGAGGAGACACTGGGGGGTGGGGTGCACACACAGAAGCCCTGTCCAGAAAGCTACTCACAGGGAGGTTCAGCTTGACGGCATCCACAGGCTGCTGGAAAGGCCACGCGAACTGGTGTTTCCATAGCGTCTTGAGCACCACTCTAAGCAGGTATTGCAGTTGGTTGGTCTGCCTCTTGGGCTTGTTAGGATTGGAGGTCTCTGGGGGTGGAGGATTGGTGCTGGCTGCATTTGCTGGCTGGGGTTGGGCCTGGGCCTGCGTTGTAGACATTTGGGAGGTTTCTAGTCCATCCCCCATTACTGGCAGATTTCTCAATCTTGTCCCAGGGCCGCTCTCCGTAGACATGCTAGTGATCCCATCACATTCTTCACCAGGCACTCTAAACAGAAAGAAAAAAAGTCCCATCAAAGACCAGATAGCACATAAGCCAAACTAGAAATGAGCAGTCCTGGCTGCAGATTCCAAAGATTGGGTCCCAGTGGTATTAACTGGTCAGGATGGCTGGGAGAACTACTATTCCACTCTCCAACCGAGACTGGCCATCCATCTGGACTTGGTAATGAGAGGCAGTAATCCCAGTTATTCTGGAGGTTGAGAAAGGTGATTTTGCCAAGTTTAAGACCTATCTGAACAACTCAGTTGGATTGTGTCTCTAAAATAAGAGGAGGACTGGGTGGATATACTTTAGTGGTAGAGTATATGCCTAGTACATACATCCCAGGACCACCAAAGAAAGTGACCATCTAGCACAGAAGATAGGTCTACCTATCAACAACAAGGGGCAGAGCACTGAGTAAGAACTGATCAAGAGCAAGCAATCCACTGGGAACAGAGTTCACAAGGGAGAAGGTATAAGAAAGCTATGTTTCATAAACCTGCATGGCCCTTTCCCTTACAGACCTTTAGGGGATGCTAGTTGTATGATGGGATAATACAAAAACAAACAAACAAATAAACAAAAAACAGTAAGAGAAGGCCTATGCACTTGGCCTTGGACAGCTTCACATTTACTACAACCATCTTCTGGGTAAATACTCAAACAATACATGTTTACTGAGAAAAGAAATCTCATGAAAATGAACTGTGCTCATTAAAAACAATTCATGCCTGTCTATCCAACTATCCCATTGAAACAAGGTTTTTATGTATAAATAAACCACAGCTAAGGAGTAGCAACCACTCCCACTCTGATCCCCAGTTCAAAAAGAATAAGTGAGATAAGGAAGGGCTTCATGATATAAAACTTTTTGTTGTTGTTGTTGTTTTTGTTTTTGATTTTTCCCGAGACAGGGTTTCTCTGTTTAGCCCTGGCTGTCCTGGAACTCACTCTATAGACCAGGCTGTCCTCGAAATCAGAAATCTGCCTGCCTCTGCCTCCCAAGTGCTGGGATTAAAGGCGTGCACCACCACTGCCCGGCCATGATATAAAACTTTAACCTGGTATCTGACACAGCACTAGAGATGGTGAAGGGGTACCAAGAGCTGGAACTAAATGTGCATCTACCTCATGTAAGTCTGATGGTGGGGATGATAAAGACCAGGCAGGCAGCCTGTGAAAAGCAACCCCCAAGCAATGAGATAACTTTAATGAGTTTAAAATACAGCATTAATCTAGCTAGTATCATGGATTGTGCTAGTTTCTTTCCTTTAAACCAGAGACATACAGACAGACAGACAGACAGACAGACAGACGAACTGACCGACCAACCGACCGACCTCCACTTTGGTTGCCACAATCAGGTTTCTCCTAGAAAGCTTAGGACATGCCTGTAATTCCAAAACTGAGAGGCTGAGGCAAGCTGTATGTTCCATGCCAACATGGAACACACAACTGTCTCAAAAGAATATATGAACATGCGCATACACCCTCCTGCTCCCGATGCTGAATGCTGACCGTGTGCCAAGGAAGCCCAGTGGACGGGGCGGGCAGGCTCATCCTCCCCCATCACAATACTACTAATAGCATTCCTATATAAAACCATGGGAAATGAACAGCTCTGGGAATTAAGAATCCACACCCACTGCAGTGATTCCCCCCACACACACACATACCTCAAACAGAAGAACTTTCCCTTCAATGTCATCCTTACTAGGCCTCAACTATCTATGCCCCACATATGCCTGCTGCCGTCCTCGTTCCCTTCAGACCTTTTACTCACTCTCTCTGCTAAAGGCATGCAGAGAGACAGGTACCAACTCAGCACCTGCGCGCGCGCACACACACACACAAATTTGAATCTTGGAGCAAGTCTTGAAGTCGTTCTCATTCTTTTACTCTGGGGCTTCCAGCTCAGTTTCAGCTCGGAAAAAGCAGCCCTCATATGGACAATGCCTATGGCATTTAGCAATTGACAAGACATTCTGAGTTGACGAAGCAACCCTTTAATCAATACCATGCTCCTATGGTGAGGTGAGCAGAGATAGGTCTGTCTCACCAGTACAGTGATAACAGAGGCACTGATCTAGGCAAGAAAGACAGCAGCATTTATGAGGAACAAACAGAATGGTAGCTAGCTAAGAATCTAACAGTTAAGACAACTGTTTAAGCCAACTTAGGGGGTCAAAAAAGCTGCCCCCCTTTCTACTTTCATTTCCAATCTGTTATCAAGATACAGGACTCCCCCCCCCCTATTTACTTACTAAGATAAGAATTAGAAAAATGGGCTGCGAGGTGGTGGCGCATGCCTTTGATCTCAGCACTTGGGAGGCAGAGGCAGACGGATGTCTGCGTTCGAGCCCAGCCTGGTCTACAGAGTGAGTTCCAGGACAGCCAGGGCTACACAGAGAAACCCTGTCTCGAAAAAAAATAAAAATAAAAATAAAAATTAAAATTAAAAATAAAATAAAATAAAATAAAGAATTAGAAAGCAATCAAGGGACTGTTAAGAGAATTCCGCATATTGTTTTCACCCTTAAATTCTCATGACGCAAGTGAACGCCCCATCTGTTCCAGAAGAAAGCCTATAATGACCTGTTAGGTTTATAGAATCAGGGGAAGGAGGAAGCAAGGGTGCAAGTGTGGCGCTAAGACCAGGGGGTCCCAAGGGTGTCATGTGAGTAAGAGAGAGCCACTGCAAGCACTATATTCCTTTCAACGGTGCTGTAATTTCTAAAGCTTAACACCTGTAATAAAAAGCAAATATCAGTCACTTTATGTATTATAATAAATATACTTGCATGTATATTTCCCAAAGTTCACCAACTTCTGATTAAATATGCTGTATTCTCGAGGACATCTGATACCACCTTGCCTCTTATGGCTATGGTAAGATTATTTTAGAAACAGAGCTGATGTGTCTATCCCAATCGGTACAATAGTTGTCCATTGTGACCATTGCCAAGAAGTTTAGTAGGTTAAGACCAGCCACATTTTGTTCCAAATCACGTTCCGGTCTCAGTCCCCTGGAGCTCGATGACTCCTCAATTTCTGCTCTGTTCCTTCAGACTTACAACTTTCTTGATATAACAACACATAGGCAGCAAAATGCCAGAGAGGAAAGGAACAGTTACGAGTGCTAGTTAGCTGGTTAAATTGGTCCTAGAACCTAGAAAAACTCTGCGCTTCTAGAGTTGATAATACTTCATGCTCTGCATTACAGACTTGACCTGTATTAGCTTAAGTAATCCTCACAGCAACTGCACAGATCAGACAGTGGCATCATCACCGTGGGCATCGTCACCATGATACCCATGACAACACATCAGTTAACTAGAGGTCATGTGGAGTGGTACATACTTGTGTGTTCTGATCCAGAGTAGCCTCATCAAGCCCAGGAGCTTCTTCTGCCCTGGCTGACAGCACATACTTCATCCTTCAACAGGCCTGCCCTCAGTGTAGATGCATCCAAACATCACATGAGCTAAGGCTCCAGCCAGATATCTAGTAGTGCTATCTCCAAATATTTTCACTCCCAATAAATCAGAACTGAGACAATTTGTGGTAACTGGCCATCTGTTTGCAAGGAGACTTGGACATCATTATAGGCAGAATCTGAAGCACCAATTCACAGCTGAAGCTTGGGATATAAGAAAACAAACACAGCTTAGACTTGTTTCCTTCTGGCCAATGCTAGGGCTAGCCCCGGGCCTACAGGGAAAAATATATTCAAATTTACATATATCCTTAAGACATGGAAGACAGAGCGCGAGAGGAAAGAAAGCATGGAATAACACCTTTCTACAAGTGCAAGTGCAGTAACACAGTCTACCAGGGACAAAAAGTAAGAGGTAAGGGACACTGATAACTGGCAAAATAAATTCAGAAAAATGAAACAAAAGACTACAGATAAATGAATGGAACTACAAAAGATCATACTGAATGGGGTAACCCAGATCTAGAAAGACAAAGGTCGTGTCTTTTGTCTCCCTGGAGGCTCCTAACTCCAAATCTTCAGATGTTGAGTATATACACTGGAGTAACTGCAAAAACCAGGAACAAAGCAACCATTATCAGCATTAAGGATTTGAGGAGACAGAGTGGTTAAGTAACAAGGCATAAGTGATCTGGTGTGTGTGTGTGTGTGTGTGTGTGTGTGTGTGTGTGTGTGTGTGCGCGCGTGCGCGCACTTAACTTAGGGAGGGAGGAGCTGGGCGTGGTGTAATCCCAGCACTTGGGAGGCAGAGGCAGGCGGATTTCTGAGTTCGAGGCCAGCCTGGTCTACAAAGTGAGTTTCAGGACAGCCAGGACTACACAGAGAAACCCTGTCTCGAAAAACAAAACAAAACAAAACAAAACAAAACAAAACAAAACCTTAGGGAGGGAGGGCAGAGAAAAATACTGGAGAGGATGACAACTCTTCTGATTGTTCATTAGGGCTGTTTTAAGAGGCTTCCAAACATGCACGTTACTGCTATGGCTTGGGCTGCTCTCCCTATTTCTGAAGATAACAAGCACTTCAGATACAGGGCCTGGAGGGTACCAGAAGGCACCATGCAAGCTTCCAAAGGAGGGAAGCAATGCTATCCAGCTATGACTCTATGAAACACATCAATGACTGTCAGGCACAGCACACATATCTTGGTAGTAATCAATAACTCTGTAATTGTGCTCAAGACATGCTCAGCATGAGGGAAAGTATGCTTGGTATTAGAAAACTAGCCAACTACCCAGAGCTAGGTAAAGTCATAGATTTGGGAGGAGAAGCAGACTAAAGCATCCTAACCACTAACTACAGTGTGAACATTTTTTTATCCCTACAGATGAGTATAGTCCTCACTCCTCATCAAGGAAACTTCTCTTTGCAACACCGTCCATTTCAAAACAAAATAACAACCAGCTGAAATGAAGACTTATGGAGCCCACTCCCAATTGGATATATCTACAAAATACTCCTGCATTCAAAGATCATGGAACATTGTAGAAGAGGTGGCAAAAAGATTCTAAGCGCTAAAGGACCAGTTAGACTGCCCCCTACAGGTATTGTAGAAGCAATACCTATAAAGTCTCATCAACATGACAGCCTAAACATGTGCTGAACAAGAACAAAAGACATGCTGATGGGGATGGAGGAGAGGAGGACATGAAGCCTCAATCCTACACGAAGAACTACAGGTAACTAAGAAATGCTTAGAGTGGAGGAAATAATCTTCTCCAGGAAAAAGGGTACCAATTGGTTATCCAATGCCAAAATGGTCAACCCTGAAAACATAAAAGCAACTTTACACATATTGAGCGCACGTGCACACACATATATTAAATATATGCAATTAAACAATCAATTTTTTAAGGGCCAGTATTGTGAAAGAGAACAAGGAGAGGTACATGGAAGGGGACTAGAAGGAGAAAGGCAAAGGAGAAATGATGTAATCACATTACAATATCAAAAAAGAAATAATTAAGCATATGTAATTTGTCATTAAAATCAATTTGCAGCATCTTACCCTGCCCTAGGAACATCTCTGCTGAAATACTGGTTATACAACAAGAGTATGAGAAGGCCCATTCCTCTCCTGGTCCTAGAGCAGTGGCTACTTCACATTCATGATGACAGCACTGCTTAACTGTGCAATCTGGTCAGTGGGGAAGCACAAACGGGATTACAGTTTCCATCTGACTGGAGGCAGCCCGTATGGCTGTGTGCCAAGGCAGCTCTCAGAAGCCTTGATCCTCTAAGGCTCAGTCTGCACATAGCCTGCCCCTCTGCACGCACGCACACATGCACCAAGGTGGGTCCCATTACACCTCAGACTCTTATCTTCCCTAGAACCAGATGAGTGAAGGTGGAGTTGAGCCAGTCTTTTTGATAAGGGAATGTGAAATGCTCTCAAGTTCTGTCTCCCTCACTGGAGGGAACGTGGACCAACAAAGATCTTGCAGCCAGGAAGACCAGAAGCCAAGCTGGGCCTGGCTACAACCCCAAACTAGATTTCCAGTGCTTTTCCTTCAGAAAGCAATAGGCAGGCTAGCTACACTGGGAGGATGTGAAAGCTGGACTGTTTCCCTCTTCTCTGGAAAGGATACCAGCAAGGCAGAGGGACAAGTGTACAAAGATGAACTACTCTAACAGCTTACGTCATAACTGCTGAATCTGGGCCGAAAGACTCATGAATTTAAGATGTTTTAGTAGCATACAGTGAAAACCAAATCAAACCAAACACTCAAGACTACTGGGGTAACTTTTCCTGTAAAGGACCACAAATAATTTCTCAAAACAATTCACTCCTCTGGTGTTACCACAATGTGAAAGCAAACACAGACAAGAAAACGGGTAAGTCCAGCCAGAGTGGAATAAAACTCCCAATTATCCTGAGGGCCAATTTGAATTGGTTCCACAGATTTCTAGACTTTCTGAAGAGAAGGAAAAAGGAAAATATTGTATATTAAAATTTTGACTTTTTGAGACAGGGTTTCTTGGTATACCCCTGGCTATCTCTGAATTTAGAGATCCACCTGCACCTCTCCTGAGTGCTGGAATTAAAGATGTGCAGCACCACTCCTGGCTAATAAAACGGTTCAGGAAGGAAGGACGGACTGACAGAAAGCCAGGAAAGCCAGCTAGACAGACATTTTTCAGGTCTAGAGAGATGGCTCAGCAGCTAAAAGTACTTACTGTCTGCTGTTCAACTGGTCCTGAGTTCAATTCCGAACAACCACATGGTGGCTCACAACTACCTGTAATGGGATCCAATGCCCTCTTCTGTATGTCTGATCAGACAGCTAGTGTTCTCATATAAATATAAATAAATCTTTAAAAAAATTTTTTTTCAGATGATCAGACACATGGAACAACAGGAAAAGAAAGCTAAGTGTGGTGACAGGTCTGTGAATGCCTATATCTCTTTACACTAAAACAACAACAACAACAACAAAACCCACTCAACCCACCACATACATAAAAAGTCAAGTTTCTGGCACCTACTACCTTTCACAAGCACCCACCAGACTCTGTGGAGTCTGTATGTCTGTCAACACTAATGCCAAGCTCTTTGTTATTAAGCTATTTTCTGCAGGAGAAAGCAGGGTTGTTGAGACAAGGTTTCACTATGTAGCTCTGCCTACCCTGAAACTCACTATGTAGACTAGGCTGGCCTGTACTTCACAAGTTGCTGAGATTAAAGGCAGCGTGAAGCTAAATTTTAGAACATGGTATATGGGCTGATTTCTAGGCTCTTAAAAAAATATTTATTTTATGTATTGTAAATGTTTCTGTCGCCGGGTGGTGGTGGTGCACGCCTGTAATCCCAGCACTTGGGAGGCAGAGGCAGGCGGATTTCTGAGTTCGAGACCAGCCTGGTCTACAGAGTGAGTTCCAGGACAGCCAGGACTACACAGAGAAACCCTGTCTCAAAAAAAAAAAAAAAAAAAAAAAAAAAAAAAGACAAGACATGTCTCTTCCTCTTGGGGTTTTCCTAACCATTCATCCTCCTTCCTCTTGTCCCCGTGAGAGAGCAATGATAACCACCCCTCCCTAGTGCATCTAAGCATCTAGAGGAACCTCAGGAGCACCTTTGCTGGCATCTTAGACTCAGAATCTGTAATGAAGCCTAAGTGTACTCCTCCGCAGACTATTTGTCTTCTGGATCTAATTAAGAAGAAAGTTAGGCTGGAGACACAGATGAGTGCCAAAGTCACACCATCTGGACATGGCAGCACATGCCTCCACCTAGAGACAGGGGTGAGTAGTACAATCAAGAGAATCAGAAGTTCAAAGTCATCACATAGTTTAAAGCCTACTTGGGATATATTAACTACTATTCTAAAACCCAAAAGAACACAAAACTAAACACTAAGCGGAAATTAATATTTGTTGATAGGGGGCTTCAGACCAAAGCAACCCAAAATCTAGGTCTAGACTATCACTCGTATCCCACCCCAGATGAACCTTCGTGGAGCTTCTTGTTGCTTCTGTATTGAGAACATGGAGGGGTGGGAGGGGAATGGAACTAAGGTCCATAGGGGGCTGGGAAAAGAGAGGGAAACTGACTGGGGGAGGCTCCGGGTAGTCTGTCTCTAAGGGTGACTGACTCCAGCACAGTAGTGAGGTATATGGAGCCTCAAGTGGCCAGGTAGGAGTCCCAGTGGAGGGAGAAGGACACCAACCCACCCACAAAACCTTCCACCCAAAATCTGTCCTGCCTACAAGAAGTACGGAACAAAGATGGAACAGAGACAGAGTAAATGGCCAACCCATGACTGGGGCCCTATTTGGGACCCATCCCATGGGCAAGAATCAATCCCTGACACTATTAGTGATACTTGCTATGCTTGCAGACAGGAGCCTAACATAACTACCCTGAGAGGCCACCCAGCAGCTGACTGAAACAGATGCAGAGACCCATAACCAAACATTAGACCAACTCAGGAAGTCTTGTGAAAGAGTTGGGGCTGTGGAAGAACTGGGAGATGAACCGAGGAACCTGGAGGAGACAAGGAATCTACAAGACCAACAGTCAACTAACGGGGGGGGGGGGGGCGGCTCCAAGAGACTGGATCACCAACCAAAGAGGCTAGACCTAGACAACCCCATATATGTACGGCAGATGTGCAACTCGATCTTCATGCAGTGTACCCAGTTCTCTGCTGCCTGCCTATGGACGGGCTCCCCAGCTGGGCTGTCTTGCCTGGCCTCAGTGGGAGAGAATGTACCTGGTCCTTCAGCATCTTAAGGTGCCAAGGTAACAGTAGAGGACCTCTCCTTTCACAGAGGTAATGGAGAGGCAGACTGGTCAATATGGGAGGGAACACTGGGAGGAGAGGAGGGGGCTGTGATTAGGATATAAAGTGGATGATGGATGGATGGGTGGGTGGGTGGGTGGGTGGGTGGGTGGGTAAAAAAGAATGAAACACACAGGGGCCTATGCAAAGGAGAAAAAGAAATAGAAAACTACCTTTGTTTCATTTATATTCCCTATTTGATTTGTTTCCCATTTCCTCGCTGATAAAATATAGTTTCCAGTATAGAAAAAAGAAAAAATGTTAAAAGATCTTAAATAGCCAAGTTTGAGTAGGAACAACAGAAGAAGTAAACTACTTGTCAAAATGAAGAGCACTGTTTCAGGTTTCCATGGCTGTGAGGAGACACCATGACCAAGGTAACTTGTATAAGGTACAAACTGAAGTTGGCTTGCATTTAACATCACGGCAGGAAGCAAGGCAGCGTACAGACAGACAGAAGAACTGAGAGTTCTGCATGTTGATCCAACTGCAGTCAGAAGAAACGGACTATTCCCCACTAGATGAAACTTCAAAGCCCACCCCCCCCCCGTATTGATACACTTCCTCTTACAAGGCCACACCTCCTAACAGTGCCACTTCCCAAGGGCCAAGCATGTTCAAACCACATCCATCTTAGTATGAAAAAGATGCACAGAGAAAAAGGAATCCACACACTATAGCTTTCCCAGATTTCAGCTCTCTGAATGCCTGAGGGCAGGGAAGCATTCTAATCAAAGAACCTGCCCTCTCTGCCACCAGATAAGAGACTTGGCAGAATCGCTGCTTTCCATGAGTTTAACCCTTGATGGAGTCAACACAGTGCTATGCCAAGGCAGAGATTGGGTATTCACAGCCTGAGAGATCTCATTAGGACAAATGAAATACCAGCCAAGAATTCACCAAAGACAAAGTCCAGAGACTTCAGCATCACATAGAAAGAAAAGGAGTCTGGTGGAATGCCCCCAAAATGGAAATTCCATCAATGACAGACATAGTGTGTATGTATACAACAGAATGTGGTAAGTCATGTGGCATATTAACATAAAAGGGGAGGTTAAAGTTAGCAATTTGCTTGTTAAACCGCTTAAGCCCAAAATTCTCAGCACATTGGCTAGACCAAGTTTTAAGGCCAGTCAGGTCTCTAGAAACAACAACAGAGGCAGAGTTGGGGAAAGTGAGATAGCTTGGTGGGTAAAAGGGTTTACTGTACAGCCTGACAACCTGTGTGTGATTGATCCCCATAACCCACAGGAGAACAAACTCCCAGACAGTTTATCCTCGAGCCCCTGGCCACAGCAGCGTTTACCTTTATACCAAGAAGGCTGGGAAAGCACCTAGGGCTGCACATGGCGTATGCTCAGGCAGACTGAGAGCGATTCGTGCTGTGAGACCCAAAGTGCTGATGAGCTTGTCTCAGACAAAGGAGCAGGGTCTATGGTGGTCCCATGTGTGCCAAGTGTGTCTGGAACAGAATCAAGCAGACTCTCCTTATTGAGGAGCAGAAAAGTGAAAGTGTTGAAGGCACAGGCAGAGTCAGAGAGCAAAATAAATATGCAATCTTTTTAACTAATAAAAATCAAGACTTGATTTTAAAGACATCTACTATTGCATACTTTAGCTTAGCGCTCCACACTGTACATCTCAACTTGGAGGTAATTTTTCATTCAAAAATATATGATTAGTAGTTATATGTATGAAACTTTCCCAGCACTGCACATATTTAATGCTATTAGTACATGTCTGTAATTCAGAATGCTTCCTTAAAAGAAAACCGTAAGTGTAAATAGGAGAAGACATTTTGGAAACAACACAGGAGATCTCAATAAGTGACTAAAAAAAAATGATTTTCCTGTAGTAAAACTGCTGTGGTATTATGAGGACAAGGCCCAAATCTCATGCTTGGTTTGAGTCAGGGTCTCTCTTTGTATCCCTGAGTGGTCTGGAACTAACAATGTAGATCAGACTGGCTTCAAACTCAAGAGATCCTCAGCACTGAGATTAAAGGTATGAGCCACAAGCCAGTCCTCCTTACCCTTTCGGAGACATTACTGACACACAGTGGCCCAATCTGGTCTCCTAAATCATGATCCTCCTGCCTTAGCCTCAAGGCTTTAGGTACATTCATGTTATTGTATTATCCACACCACACATCTCTAACCCCCTGCACGTCCCTGATTTCAGTCTCAACTACATTCCGTCTCTAGAGGCCTCACTTGAGTGGAACTTCATGGCATATTTGATTTAACAGGACCCACATTACAACATAAGAAGTCCCTTCCCAGTTTTAAGAATGGCCACACATAAACCACAATTTACTACACATTTAACAGTTTCTGGACACTTGGATTTTTTTTAAATGTGTTTTGCTTACATGTATGTATGCATGCCTGGTGACAGAAGAGGTCAGAACAAAGAATCTAATCCCATGGAACTGTAATCACAGATGGGTGTAAGCCACCACGTAGGTGCTGGGAACCAAACAGGAGTCCTCTGTTAGAGCAGCCTGTGCTCTTAACCATCTGGCTATCTCTCTAGACCCACCCCAACCCCTTATTTTTACAGTTTGTATGGTTATTGTGAACCATGCTGCTATATAAGTATAGGTGAACAAATACCCATTTTTATCCCTGACAAGACAATGTCTTCATGTTCATCTTCTGAGACAATGTGGCCCAGGTAGGCCTTTTTTTTTTTTTTTTTTTTTTTGGTTTTTTGAGAAAGTGTTTGTCTGTATAGCCCTGGCTGTCCTGGAACTCACTCTGTAGACCAGGCTGGCCTCGAACTCAGAGATCCACCTGCCTCTGCCTCCCAAGTGCTGGGATTACAGGCATGCGCCACCACCGCCCAGCCCAGGTAGGCCTTTAATTCGTGATCATCCTGCTGGGGGGGTTGGGGGGATGGCAGATCTATAGGCCTGAAGTTGATACTGGGCATCTTCTTTGAAATCTACTTTATTAAGATAGGACCTCTCTATTGAACGAAAGGCTGGATAGTCACCTAGTCTAACTGCCCAAGTTCTCCTGGCGATCCTGTCTCTGCTTCCTTAATGTTAGTAAAAAAGATGGCAGCTACACCTCCATGACTTTCACAAAGGTTCTAGGATCCCAATTCTGTTCCTAGGGTTTGGACAGCAAGTCTTGAGGGGACTAAAAAGAAAAAGACCCTGCTCCCACTGGGATGGCAATTTCTCCAGCTAGCCATCTATTTGAGGTAGGCATTATACAAATCCTTTAAGATCCTTGCTGAGAGGAAGGGAAGCAAGTTTAGTAGAGGCTCCTGAAAGAACAAAACAGAACCACGAAGGGGAAGGAGTTGCTAAAGGCATACATCAGTGTAGAGCACGTGTGTATTCTCGTATAAAGCCCCAGTTTCCATCCCTAGTACAAACACCCTCCAAGACGGGAGGATTGAGGTAAGACTCAAAAATAAATCAAGAGCCTAAAAGAAGTGGATTCTCATACCTCAAGACCAAAGGCAACAGTTTAGAAGTGGCAGAAAGAGGCTATATGGTCTTAGGCTTAACTGGGTCAACTTAATTAGACAAGTAGGGGGAAAACAAGTTTGTTCTCCAAAAGCACAACAGCACATGTAAAGGGAGAAGCAGAAACCACTCTAAAAATATTAAAGTGTGGTACATAAAAGGCTTCCCCCCACACAGCTGAGTCTAAAGGAAATCCTGCCCCCAACAAAGGAGTTCTTTAATTTATGTGGTACTGACTGCTCTTTCAGTTGTCCTGAGTTCAATTCCCAGCAACCACATGGTGGCTCACAACCATCTGTAATGTGACCAGATCCCCTCTTCTGGTGTGTAGGAAAACAGCTAATGTGCACTCGTATGCATAAAATAAATAAATACATCTTTAAAAAAAGAAAGAAAGAAAAGCTTCCTGAAGCAGTAGGTCAGTTAGGAAGTGGTCGCATTTTCAGTCACAAAAAGGACACACAGTAGTCAATAGTAAAAATCTATGCTAGCCAGGACTGAAGACACGCCTTTAATCCCAGTATTCTAGAGGCAGAGGTAGGGGGATCTCTGTGAGTTCAAGGCCAGCCTGGTCTACAAGGCTTGTTGACTTCCAGGCCAGTGAGGTTATACAGTTAATAAAAAAAAATAATTAATTTTTAAAAATTTGTACTGGGTAAGCTCAATTCTCTTCAAAAACCAGCACTGACTTACAACAGAATTTTAGATGTGCCTTCAACTAATCCTGTTAGAAAGCTAGACACAAAAATAGAATCTTCTCCCTTGGAATTCACTGGTTGCCATAGAAATGGCATCAAAATGCATTAGACTTTCAGGTGAAGAAACATACCATGGGTGTTGAAAAAGAAAAACTTTGTTAAATCCAGTATAAACTTACACCCTTTTAATGATAAAAAGTGGTGCAAGAACAACCCAGAACACCACCGAAATGAATGTCCTGAGAAAAGACTTGTCCACCATTTTAATACGGAACACCAACCCATGAAAGAATCTTCGCAAAATGGACTGCCCTCCCCCTCCAGGAACAGACCACGTACTCGGTGCCTCCAGGTTCTAGTTCTATCCTAGAGAGCCTGAATTCACAGAACCCACACATCTCTTTCCCTCTCCAACACAACACTTTTCATGTCTCCATTGTTCCTTTTTCATTTTAAGACATATGTTTTAAAATCTAACACCCAACACGAGAGTTCCCTCCTGGACCTGGCTCGCTTTCTTTACTGGAGACTGTTAGAGAGACAGCTACTAAAGACCAGTTCAAATCAAAGACCAGTATGAGGCTGTGAGCAGTGTCTCTCTCTCTCTCTCTCTCTCTCTCTCTCTCTCTCTCTCTCTCTCTCTCTCACACACACACACACACACACACACACACACACACACACACCCTTAATCCCTTACTCCCAGCACTCAAAAGACAGGCAGACTTCTGAGTTTGAGGGCCCCATTCCCAGTGCCGCCAAAAGGAGGGAGGAAATCAGAGTTACAGAGGTAAAGTGTGTGACTACTCCAGCAGGGCCTAGATGGAAAATGAGCAGCATGACACACGAGTACTACAGAAGCCCGTCAATGAGTTACAGCAAGTATGCAAACTCTTCCTCCAACCCATCCACTCTTTATGGCTACCTGCTCACTAACAAATATTTATAAGGACTGCTTCTGAGTTGATTGCCTCTCTCTTACATTAAAAAAAAAAAGTTTGAAAGGTAAAGAACAGACTACAAATTAACTCTTGTTAAGGGTGATCACAAAGCAACAGTCAGCCTGAGCATGACTTCAGTCACCTCATTTCTGTCATTTGAAATGTGTATTTCTGAATTTCTCACTCACCCACTCAACAAATAACTACATATTTTGTTGCTCTACACTACAGGGTTTTAAGATCTGATTTCAAAACATTTATCCTCATGACCTCAGACAGACTATTAGGAATAAAGTGGATGCTAAGAAAAGAGGAAGGAAGAGGAGAAGGAACAAAGGAAAGAGAGCCAGGTGAGGTGAAATGGACTCTCACAGCTGAGGCCCCTATCTTTCCTCATTCCCTCCACAGAATACAATAAATGGAACACAACAAAGTCCACACCAAAAGGAAGAGACGTTCCTCACTAGAACATCCCATTCATGTGCTAATTAATCTAAAGCTGATTTGCCAGATTTATAAGACTATGAAATCTTAACTACAGCTTCCAGTCTTCAACAGCTACACTACTACCTGTAAAGCTAAAGTA
Source organism: Apodemus agrarius (assembly GCA_964023405.1). Classification (NCBI taxonomy): domain Eukaryota; kingdom Metazoa; phylum Chordata; class Mammalia; order Rodentia; family Muridae; genus Apodemus; species Apodemus agrarius. Next base: position 52,028,343 of record OZ030026.1, on the reverse strand, counting down.
GTCAGTCTAGTTCTTTGCATGAGACAGTTCATTAAACCAAGTTTACAGTATGACGTAGGTGGCTGGGTGTTGGTAGTACATGCCTTGCTAGCTCACCTACTGATTTCTATTCCAAGGATGAAGTGTCACCCTGAATCCCAACCTCTCAAGCAGGTTAAGCAGATTCCAGTCACTGAACCCAGAGGCTTAGACTGCTACATTTTCAGATATATGCAATTCCTTCTGAGGAGAGTGGTATTCTCCTAAATAAACACTTCAACTAAGCACTGCTGAATGAGAGGTACTGAACTACCAGTCAGAATTTCTATCCACCGATATGTCCTATCTTTCAATTAGAAAGTTAGCTAACCAAAAGTCAGAACTTATTAATATGTTCTATCTTTAATTAGGAAGGCAAGCCCTCCCCCACCTCCAAAAAAAGCCACTATGCATAAATTGATCTCACCCAGTTTACTCTAATTTCACCCCAAAACTTCATCTTTTCTCACTGTATAAACTATGGAACTTATCAAGAACATGACCAAGCACAGACTCAACAGTGGGAGATTTAGCCTCGGCCAACAACGAAAGGGAGAAATTTATTTCCAAACCATTCTCAACCTCACGGGATGGGAAGTCACAGGTGTAGAGTGGAATGAATGAGGGGGGGGTAGGATAACGGGGGAGAAGAATAGTCACATCTTATGGAACAATTTTTAGGAATTAGGTGCCGTCACTTTCTTCCATCTCCAGAGAGGCCATGGTACTCATCAGCTTTCATGATACTTGGGGTAGGGTACAATCCACGCAGATAGAATTGTAAGGAAGTCATTCCTTACATCTAGCAGTCATTCTCAGAGCCATTTGAGTCATTTAGTTTTATGTATCTTGATGTTTTGCCTGTGTGTGTGTCTATGTGATGGTACTGGTTCTCCTGGAACTGGAGTTGCAGTTTTGAGCTGTCATGTGGGGTTTCAGGAACTACACCCAGGTGCTCTGGAAGAGCAGCCCAGGCTCTTAATCAATGAACTCTCTCTCTAGCCCCACTGAAAAGTCACTTCCAAGTCTAGTTTCAGCTAGAACCTAATAAAGATTTCTAAAGTAGAGACATCCTGTCCCACAAAGGTAAGATTAAGAAGGAAGGCCAGTGGTTCTCAGCCTTGATAATGCTACAGCCTTTTAATACAGTCAATAATTTGGGGGGTTGTGGTGACATCCTCCCCAAAAATTATTTTGTTGCTAGTTCATAACTGCAATTTTACTTTTATGAGTCATGCATAAGTTCCTGACAGATATGAGACCCCTGTGAAAGGGTAATTCTCTCCCCACCAGGGGTCTTGACCCCCAGTCTCACAAACAAGTAACAAAACTGATCAAAATAGGATAAAAATTCAGCTAGATCACTTAGGCAGTACTCAAGGAAACAAACATCTACAAACAAAATCAAGAGTTTCATTTCACAACCATCTGGGGCTCAGATGAGTTATCTATACCCTGAAAGATCTCTTTCTTGCTGACAATGGTGAAGAAGCCAGTTGCTATTTAAACTATTTAGTGCACTACAGAAAAAATAGCTTGTCCAAGGAAGGCACTATGGCAAATAAAAAAAAATTCTCTAGATAGGAATGAACATATTTCATGCCACAATTTTGGGACTTGAAAAACTCCAGGAATACAACTCTGCTCATGGCGAGTAAGCCTTCAAGGAGCCTTGAATGGTGGATCTGACCAAGACCAAACTGCTGCAGCACACCGAAGAACCTGAGAGCAGCAGCTGTCCACTCCCAAGGCCAACAACTCAAGGCGGCTACTGGCAGCATTGCCCAACCTAATGACACATCCAGCCAAAACAACAGGCTGTAGACAGTGATGTGTGTCTGCAGTCCCTAATACTTTGGAACCTACCCTTCTCCTCCTGCTCCTTGGGAAGTTTCTAAGACCAGCCTGGGCCAGGTCTCAAATAAAAATACCTTTACCTCAAAACAAAGTTTAGGTACTCACGGAAGAACAAGACCTATTAAGCAGACCTGAGGCTGGGCAGTGGTAGCACACCCTTTAAGGGGGGGGTGGGGGTGGGGCAGAGACAGGTGGATCTATATGAGTTCAAGGCCAGTCTGGTCTACAGAGATGCCCAGTCTCAAAAAAATACCAAGCAAGCAAGCAAGCAAGCAAGCAAGCAAGCAAGCAAAAAAGGCCTGAAAACACAGTTCAACTTATTAATTACACCAAAGTGGGTAGTTTAAGAATTCCTGATCAACTATATTGCATGACATTACCCCAACTAAGAAGCCACAGGAAGGTGGTACTTGGTAAAAATACAATGCCCAAGAACAGAAGGCACACTTATCTTAATTCCCAGAATACCAGAGTATAAACACAGCTGAATAATACTGGAGATCAATCAAAGATAGGATAATAAGCAACAAGTCAAACCAGCTATGCTGTTTCAAACAAAAATTCAAGTAAATTTTAACTGACAAAAGCCTATAATCCTTGATAGTCACTGACCAACTCAGAACACTGCACATCCTCCACAGAAGCACAAAGACACTGGCAAATACATATGGCTATACACTGAAAGCATCTGACTCAGTAGGGCTAAGTACATTTACACTGTTATGCAGTCATCATTCTGATCGTTCTTCAAAACCTGTCCTTCATCCAACACTAAAGTCTGCTCACAAAACATTAACTCTTCTCTCCTATCCCTGGAAACCACTGTTCTATTCTTGTCTATACGATTGTACAAATATCTTCTGAGTGGAAAAACTTCATTATTTGTCTACTTGTACATGAATGTTTCCATTTGGTATAATGTGCTCAGGATCCACCCATGTTATACAACATATGACAGTTTCCCTTTTAAGTCTGAAGCACTTTATAAGAATAACTACATTTGGACTGGAGAGATGGCCCGGTGGTTCAGAGCACTGACTGCTCTTCAGGAGGTCCCGAGTTCAAATCCCAGCAACCACATGGTGGATCACAACCATCTGTAATGAGACCTGATGCCCTCTTCTGGTGTGTCAGAAGACAGCTACAGTGTACTCGTATACATAAAATAAATCTTTAAAAAAAAAAAAAAAAAGAATAACTACATTTTGCATATTCCTTCACGGTTCCTAAAGAAGCACTGCTACAGTTGTTTTTATTCTGTTAACAGGCTCTCACTGTGAAGCCCAAACTAGCCTAAAACTTTTGAACCTCCAAGATTATTGTGAATAGTACTATCACAGTGGCAAAGGTACATCTACTTTACTTGATGTTTAAAAAAAAAAAAAAAAAAGAGTACCGCTGGTCGGTGGTGGTACACACCTTTAATCCCAACACTTGGGAGGCAGAGGCGGGCAGATTTCTGAGCCAGCCTGGTCTACAGAGTGAGTTCCAGGACAGCCTGGTCTACACAGAGAAACCCTGTCTTGAACCATCCCCAAAACAAACAAACAAACAAAAAAGTATCAATTCAATCATTGAAAACTTTCCATATCAAATGATGAATAGAAATAAGCTTCAGAGCCGGGCGGTGGTGGTGCATGCCTGTAATCCCAGCACTCTGGGAGGCAGAGGCAGGCGGATTTCTGAGTTCGAAGCCAGCCTGGTCTACAAAGTGAGTTCCAGGACAGCCAGGGCTACACAGAGAAACCCTGTCTCGAAAAAACCAAAAAAGAAAAGGAAGGAAGGAAGGAAGGAAGGAAGGAAGGAAGGAAGGAAGGAAGGAGGGAGGGAGCTTCAGCATTGAAGATGGTGAGAATTCGATTTCATAGATTTTATCAGCCAGTCAACTGGGTCATGAGAAACCAAACTACTATCATGATCTCTACCTCCAAACTAACGTAATGCTCAGGTATTTAAAGAGTCAAGCAAATCCAGAAGTACAATTTGTGCGGTATGTATCTTGCTTCACTGACTATGGGTTTGAATTTACGACTCAGTTCCTGACAAGAAAGCAGCAATGTGCTACAGAGCCAGCAACATCTAGAACACTGTTATAGTTCTTGGTGCTTGGGCTCCTCTCTACAGATTCCAAAAGGGGTCCCTAAGTAAGTACCAAGTGTTATATCTTATAAATCTTCACTGATGACTCTAAGCTTCAAGGTAACTCTGAACCATTGCACAATCAAAACCAACACAGAAGCCAGGCAGTGGTGGCACACGCCTTTAATCCCAGCACCTGGGAGGCAGAAGCAGGCTGATTTCTGAGTTCAAGGCCAGCCTCAGTCTACAGACTAAGCCAGGGCTGAGAAACTCTGTCTTAAAAAAACAAAACAAACAAAAACAAAAAAACAAAACAAACAAACAAAAGAACTAGAGCCAGCCAGACACACCAGAAATCTGTTGAGTATTTACAATGTAATTTGGCACCAACATTCTCATAACCTAAAACTAAACATAAGTGGATATGACTAAGTATAATGTCCTCTTTCCCCACATTTCTCAAGCTGTAATAAAGGCTTGGATAGGCAGCTCACTGGTGACAAGGTCAATCTCTGGACTGGAGAATTGTAGCTGTCTTTTGCTACTCTGTGCGTTCTTCTATCTTCCACTTCTCTTCTTCAACCCAACACTAGGAAAAAAAAAAAAAAAAAAAAAAAGGATAGAGATTCCTGAATAAAGTCAGGGGTAGGAAAGGGGGCAATGCCGCTGCCAGATATCTAATTTTGTCTTGTTTCTTCTTTGCATGCAACTACTTGAGCAATAGTGACCAACCAACAACCAACCAGCCACCACTTCTCTTAGGGGCACTAGCATTTACACACCTCCTGAAAAGTCCAAAATTCCAAACGTCACACATTCTCAGACAGCTGGCAAAATCACAGCCCTACTAGAGCAGGTGGGAAATCATAGTCAGCTGCTATGGACAACCTGAAGCAGCCCTATATCCTATACCTGGGATTAAAACAAAAACATACTCTTGTAATTTTTCTGTTTTTAAAATTCCAGAATTCTTACTCACTACAGACAACTCCAATGTGATTCAGTGGATACACCCTGGTGAGCTGATCTTAGACCCACTGTTGTGTCCAGAAGGAAAGCAAACATGGGAATGAGGAGAGAGGACTTCTTCACTACCAGTTTTGAACAAAACTGTAACACAGCTATCTTGTTGCCTAGAAAACAAGAATAGAAGAAGAGGGGGCAGAATGACAGAGTTGGCCTGGAAATCTAGTAATCATCACCCTCACCCTCTCCCCTTTTATTCTTTTTCAGAAGCCTTCTCAATATATCAGAGACAACCACCTAGGGCAGGCTTGAGTTTCCATGGGCAGACTGAGCCAACTTTTGAGGCTTCTCTGCCAGGTTCCCAGGGAAAAGCACTGTAAATGACGCTGGATGCCAGGACTAACTCAAAAACAAAAAACAAAAACAAACCCACTGATTCCCTCAGAGCCCAAGGTTCTAGGTCCCGGCTGACATCCAAGCTCCTTGGAAGGCTGAGGCACTGTGGAACTGTGGGACCCTGGACACCAGTGAAATGGCATGGCTGTCAAGGACAGAGAAAGATGGACAAGCAGGTTCCACGCCAGAAAGACTGTTCAGAAAAAGAACTAGTTGCTGGGCGGTGATGGCGCACGCCTGTAATCCCAGCACTCTGGGAGGCAGAGGCAGGCGGATTTCTGAGTTCGAGGCCAGCCTGGTCTACAGAGTGAGTTCCAGGCCAGCCAGAGAAACCCTGTCTCGAAAAAAAAAAAACAAATCCAAAAAAACGAAAGGAAGGAAGAAGGAAGGAAGGAAGGAAGGAAGGAAGGAAGGAAGGAGATAAAAGAAGAAAAACGAGAACTAGCATTGTCTAACTCCAAAAACAGTCAACATCCTTTTACTTTTGTTGTTTATTTCTTACTTTAGTAATAATTTTAAATTCCAAGAAAGGCATGGACAACGGCTGTCAAGGAACAAATCATACAGTTAAATCATACTGCCATGGCAGGCATGGTGGTACATGTCTTTAATTCCAGCACTCAAAAGGCAGACACAGGTAAAAATATGAGTCTGAGACCAGCCTGGTCTACAAAGCCAGTTCCAAGACAGTCAGGGCCACATACAGAAAAACCATTGGGGGGGGGGGGGAAATCATACATGTCAATCTCAGAGAACCAACGTGTTTTAAAAAAAAAAAAAACTGTACAACATTCTACTGCCGTCCAGAGATGCCAGCCTGAGTCTAGTGTCTGCAACCATCTCAGTACCTCCAGTATATTGTAGGACCCAGAGACACTAAGTTCCCTATCTCTGAGTGAGTGAGATATTAAATCTACGATTTCTCAAATATACTAGCTTACCCCATTTTCCATAACCCCCGCATCAAGTGATCTTCCAAAATGTTCTGAGGTGGATAGACTGTCATATGGCATTCACAAAACCTCCTTGATACTGAGGAACTAGAGGCTTTGTCCTTTATGATCTGGAACAACCAAGGGTGTCTTCTAACTTGTGTTACAAAAGGGACCGAGAGAGGCACACAACTGGGAATCACTAAACACCTTTCTCTGCAGATGCTATGATTACCTCCCCTAGAAAATACCAAAGAATCAACAAAAAGTCAACACTAGAAGCAAGGATGCAGTTACAAAAATGTGAAATTTAACTGTTTTCTTATATACCAACAACAAACTGAAATTTGAAATTACAAGCTATATCATAGTGAGGGGCCTAGTAGGTTGGAAGGTCCCAATGTGTCTGAAACTTGAATTCATCACAAAATTAATTCATTCATGTTGGAATAGGCTGTCCTATTCTCTAAGACAGTATACATAGCTGATTCAAACGGAGTCCTGAGACAGCAATGCAGCTGTGTGAAAGCACCTGATGTACAGTCTCCCTCACCTCCCACTCATCCGAGCCCCTTCCACCTGACTATGACTTTAGTGGGCATAACATTTTCTCTAACTCTGAAAAGCTAAGGACCCCCCCCCAAAAAAAAAAAAAAGATTGCTCCATTCTAAGAGCCACCTGCTTCTCTGGTCGAATAGTAAATGATTATTGCTGCTTCTGTGTGCTCTTGACAGAGGCTGCCCCTTACAAAATCCTTCTAAACCACCAAGACCTTCCTATAGACCATGATTTTTTTGTGGTCCTAAGCATTTATTTTAGCCCAGAAGAGGATTTTCTATCACCAAACTTAGGTTTCTTCTGATTTTTAAAAAATGTTATATGTGTTTTGCTTCTGGGCATGGACACGTGTCTGACGCCTATGGAGATCCGAAGAGGACATCAGATTCCCTGGAATTAGAGCTACTGACCGCCCGTTGTGAGGTGGCACGTGCGCGCTCAGAACTGAGCCCAGATCCTATGCAAGAACAAGGACTCTTAGCCATTCAGCCACCACCTCAGACCCATTAATCTTATAGAAGAATTAAATAAAAACATTACGCCAAACTATCCAATATAGTTTTGTAAAAGTATTATCAGAAGGTTTTCTTCTTCCCCTTTCTCAGATACACATCTGTAGTTCTGTAACTGTGAAACTTCCAAGAGCCCCCCCCCTCTCTCTCGTTTTTCAAGACAGGGTTTCTCTGTGTAGCCCTGGCTGGCCTGGAACTCAGAAATCCACATGCCTCTGCCTCCCAAGTGCTGGGATTAAAGGCGTGCGCCACCACCTCCCAGCTATAGTTTGGTCTCCTTTAATACACCCTCAAATGTCAAGAAGGGAGTGTAGGGAGATGGTTCAGTGGAGAAAAGCTCTAGCTGAGCAAGCACAGGGCTGAATTTCATCCTTTCAGATAGATGATGACAAACTTAAAACAGTTTCTCTAACAACTTAACTAAACCAATGCCATAACATACATCCTACTACTAGGAAATCAGTTCCTTGGGGAAAATGACAATCATTTATCCATTGAAAATAACCCAACAGCAGCCACCTGAGGCCCAAAGAAAGGAAGTTAACAAACTTTTAATCCCAGAGTTTGGGAGGCAGAGTCTATGTTCAAGGCCAGCCAGGTCTACTGAGTTCCACAACAGCCAGGCATACACACAAAAGAAACCCTGTCTCAACCTCCCCCACACCCCAAAAAACCCCAACACACACACACACACACACACACACACACACACACACACCAAAAAACAGAGATGGGGGTTGGTAATGTAGCTGTGATCTCAGCACTAGTGATATGGAGGCAAGAAGATAAGAAATTTGTTCAGGCTAGACCAGGCTACATAAGATCATGTCACTCCCCCCAACCCTGCCCCCAAAGGCCAACAAACAAACAAACAAACAGCAAGCAAACAAGAAAATACAACATGAAGAGATCCCCACGTAACACAGATGGACTCAAGATGGCTTCAGAGGTTAAGAAGACTGGCGGCTCTTAGAGAAGACCAGGGTCCCAGCATCGACATGACAGCGCATATTTCTTTCTTTTTCCTTTTTCGAGACAGGGTTTCTCTGTATAGCCCTAGCTGTCCTGGAACTCACTCTGTAGACCAGGCTGGCCTCAAACTCGGAAATCCACCTGCCTCTGCCTCCCAAGTGCTGGGATTACAGGCGTGCCCCACACCGCCTGGCGACAGCGCATATTTCTAACTTCTATTTAACAGTGCCCAGCACCCTCTTACCTCTGCAGGCACCAGGCTCACACATACATACATGGAATACACAGACATACACATGGACGCAAAATACTCATACTCAAAAAAGACAAATGGATCTTTATAAAAAAAAACTTTCTCCTCTTTCTGTCTCCAGCCGCCATCAGGAGAGGAGCCGTCACCATGTCCGCGAATCTGCAATGGATGATCGTTTGGAACTGCTCCAGATTCTTGATCAAGAGGAATAAGCAGACTACAGCACGGAGCCCAGTAATCTGACAATGGGCTGATTCACCGCAAGACCGGCAGAGTGGAGCCCGCGGCTGATGGCAAAGGAGTCGTGGTAGTTATGAAATGCAGATCCGGTCAGCGAAACCTGCCACTTCTAACGTGCGGACCACCATCAACAAGAATGCTCGGGCAACCCTCAGCAGCGTCAGGCACACGATCCCAAAGATCAAGTACCGCCCTGATCTGCGAATGGCGGCCATCCGCAGGGCCACTGCCACCCTTCGAAGCCAGAAGCCTGTGGTGGTGAAGAGGAAACAGACCCGTCCCACCAAGAGTTCCTGAGCCCCACACCCCAGAAGCAATAAAGAGTCCACTGACTTTTTTTTTTTTTTAAGAACTTTCTAAGATCCCAGCATTTGAGTAATTGTTGGTACATCCTGATGTCTCTTTGTCTATACCCTATAAAATATCCTGTTTCTACTTTCTGTTGAGTCCTTTCCCAGTTACAGAAATACCAGAGTACTTGCAGAAATGAACATCTGAAGAACAAATACAATTGATATGGTACCTATAGTTCTCACTATTCAGAAGGCTGAGGCAGAACAATCATTTTAAGGCCAACCTGGGTGATGTAATGAACAGGACTCTGCCCTCCAAAACAGTCAAACATTCCCTGCACAAGAGATCCCTTAGCAAGCCAGGCAGAGAGATTCAATGACCTCTGAATGCCTGATGCCCTCATTCTGACATCTGACTACTTAAGAGTACAACTTAAAAAGAAATGTCCACCTGCCAGGCAGTGGTGGCACATGCCTTTAATACCAACACCAGGGAGACAGGTAGGTGGACCATTGTGAGCTTGAGTCTAGCCTAGTATACAAATCAAATTCCAGGACAGACAGGGCTGTTACACAGAGAAACCCTGTCTTGAAAAACCAAACCCCAGGGGCAGGGGGAAGCTCCCTACTGCCCCCCAGAAGACCATTTAAAGCTGTCCTCACTGCCCACACCTTCAAACCTACCACAGGGTCTCAATCCATTCCATCTCCTCACAAGTCACTCAGACAAGACGTGCTGTGGCACAAAAGCCAAAAGCCACCAGATCCCCTGCTGTTTGTTTGCCCACAGGAACACTGTGTTTGGGCACGCGTGGTCCTCAACAGTCTCTAAACAACCATCTTTACACCAGAAGGCTCAGCTCAGCTCAATGCTGCCGGCTTCCTGTCACAGTTACAAGTGGGGAATAAGTGGGTCTGGAACACAGCTTTGTGACCCAAGCAGGGGTACAAGAAACGGTAGCCACAGACTCATTCATATATTTATACTGTGTGTGTGTGTGCGCACACACACACACACACACACACACACACACGCGCGCGTGGGGGGAGGGGGGATGGCCAGAGGACAACTGTCATGTCTTTCTTTGGGATCACCCTACCTTGTGGTTGGGCTTTTCTGACATGATCTCTCACTAGCCTAAGGCTTGCCAAGTGTGCTAAGCCGGCTGTCCAGCACGTTCCAGAGACTCCATCTGTCACCACCTCCCCAATACTAAAATTACACATAAATGCCACCTCATCCAGAATTTAAAAGAAAAAAAAATTTACATGGGTTCTCAGTTTCCACAACTGCAAATCAAACACTTTGGTGGCTTATCTCCCTAGCTTCCTTCCCAGAAGGCAGGGTTGTGCTTTCCCTTCCAGACTGCATAGCTATGACACGACGCGAACTGTAAGACTGGGGATTAAGCCCTTGTACCTGCAAGCCAACGGTGCCCCACAAGGTAGCTGTTCACTGGCAAGCAATGCACTAGTAGCAATCTTCCCAGTTAAGTGCCAACTTTCACGGACTACCCACATGCTCAAAGAATGAAGCTGTACCCAGACCAAGAAGCAATTACTGACAATCTAGACTAAGACGTAGGGCTCACAGTAGTATTCCAACCTCATGAGGAACTTGAAAACAAAAAGAGTACAGGACATTGGGTTATAACCAAACAAGCTCACTAGCTCCAACAACAATGTCTATTTAGAGTATACCCTTTACCTATACCTCAAATTGGCCCAAACTGGAAAGGCAAAACTTTTTTTTTAAAAGATTTATTTATTTCACTGGGCCGTGGTGGCGCACACATTTGATCCCAGCACTTGGGAGGCAGGGGCAGGCGGATCTCTGAGTTCGAGGCCAGCCTGGTCTACAAAGTGAGTTCCAGGACAGCCAGGGCTACACAGAGAAACCCTGTCTGGAAAAAATAAATAAATAAATAAATAAATAAATAAATAATTTTAAAAATATGTATTTCATTTATATGAGTACATTGTAGTTGTCTTCAGACACACCAGAAGAGGGCATCCGATCCCATTACAGAAGGTTGTGAGTCCCTGTGTAGTTGCTGGGAATTGAACTCAGGACCTCTGGAAGAACAGCTGGTGCTCTTAACTGCTGAGCGATCTCTCCAGCCCAACTTACAACTTTTTAAGAAGAACTTTAAGTATTCAATAAGGTTTATTTGGTGAGGCGGTACATATGCTGCATACCTGTAGAGGTCAGAGGACAACTTTTTGGGTGTCAATTCTCTCCTACTAAGTGGGTCCTAGAATCAAACTCAGGTCATCAGTCTTGATGGTAAAAATGTTTACAACTTGCCCTTTACAACAAAAAATATAGCTGGTATCAGAGCAGTGCTCTTGCCAAATACAAAGAAGAAGTTAACAAATTCACATACATTAAAATTAAGATCCTCGGGGCTGGTGAGGTGGCTCAGCGGTTAAGAGCACTGACTGCTCTTCCGAAGGTCCTGAGTTCAATTCCCAGCAACCACATGGTGGCTCACAACCATCTGTAACAAGGTCTGACTTCCTCTTCTGGAGTGTCTGAAGACAGCTACAGTGTACTTACATATAATAAATAAACAGCCGGGGCGGTGGTGGCGCACGCCTGTAATCCCAGCACTCTGGGAGGCAGAGGAAGGCGGATTTCTGAGTTTGAGGCCAGCCTGGTCTATCGAGTGAGTTCCAGGACAGCCAGGACTACACAGAGAAACCCTGTCTCAGAAAAAAAAAAAAAAAAAAAAAAAAAAGGAAAAATAAATAAACAAATCTTTTTTTAAAAAATTAAGATCCTCTGACAATCAAAAGATACTCTAAGTGACGTGCAGAAGGGCCATCAAACTTTATCCACAAAGATGCAGTGTTCAAGATTTTCAGGTAATTAAAGTCACAATGACATTTCACATCCATCAAAATTAAATCTGTTAATCTATAGAGAAAATGTAGAAGAACAGTTTAAAACTTGGCAGGTCAAACTGCTCTCAATTGTTTTGAAAATACTCGGTCATTTTAGAACGGCACCCCCGCTGACTGTGTGAGAAACTTGCTCATCTTACATTTAAGATGCTCACGATAACACTAATCTCTCTCTCTCTCTCTCTCTTTTTTTTTTTTTTTTGGTTTTTTCTAGACAGGGTTTCTCTGTATAGCCCTGGCTGTCCTGGAACTCACTCTGTAGACCAGGCTGGCCTCGAACTCAGAAATCCACCTGCATCTGCCTCCTGAGGCTGGGATTACAGGCATGCACGGCACCACCACCGCCCAGCAATACTTAGTTCTTAAAATTATTCTGAGGACACAAATACACCATGAAAGCACAAGTTACACAAATATTCACTGGAATGGAGTAACCAGCAGTGTGTGCTCAAGCTAACAGCCTGGGGAGACACACATGGTTATGAAGGAGCAGCTCTCAGACTTAGAAAGGAAAGACATTAATCAATGGCTAGAGCAAAGAGACCATAAGGCAGAAGTCCGGTGAGAGATACAAGCCACAAGCAATATGTGGCTTAATTCAAAAGGGCCCAAGAGAGAACACTGGTAACTCAAAGCTTCATTCCTGGGATTACAAAACGTTAAGTTATAATCTTGAAATATTTTAATTCCAAGATACTATTTCCAAGCAGCAAACTGTTGACTCAGTGGTTTCCCAGTGTCAAAAAGGAAAAAAAAGTCACAAACAGGTACAGACACACACACCTTACTTGGATATTATGTATAATTTTATGAATGAAAGAACTTCAAAACCAAGCAATTTTATGAGGATTATAAATGAAAGCACCCTACACAAGGACAGCACCTTTAAAAAAAAAAAAAAGCGTATGGGTGTTTACCTGTATGCATGCCTGCTGCCCAACAAGTTCAGGAAAGGTTGTCAGAGCCTCTGAACTGGAGTTACAGACCATGTGAGTGACCACCACTCGACAACTTACAAACATGAATAAGTGAAACCAGGTCCTCTGGAAGAGTAATGTATGTTCTTAACATGTATTGGAGAGATGAACCATCTCTCCAATCCCATGTACCCACTTCAAAAAAAACAAAAACAACACACTGGACGTGGTACGCGCACGCCTGTAATCCCAGCACTTGGGAGGCAGAGGCAGGCTGATTTCTGAGTTCGAGGCCAGCCTGGTCTACAGAGTGAGTTCCAGAACAGTCAGGGCTACACAGAGAAACCCTGTCTCGAAAAAACAAAAACAAAACAAACAAACAAAAAAACTAAACAAAAACAAAAACAAAACCATGTAGGTAATCTTATTTCTCTTACAGAACAGAAAAGTAAAACTGCTTAAGTTAATAAAAGTTATACCGGCCGGGCGTGGTGGCGCAGGCCTGTAATCCCAGCATTGGGAGGCAGAGGCAGGCGGATTTCTGAGTTCAAGGCCAGCCTGGTCTACAGAGTGAGTTCCAGGACAGCTAGGACTACACAGAGAAACCCTGTCTCGGTTTTGATTTTTACATCTCTTACTGCTGGGATTTGGTTTTGTCATGGAGCCTTTGCTGTAGGAGGTATCTCAGTGGGTTTTAGCCAACCTGTTGATTTATTTGGTGGTGTTGGATATAGGTAGGTTACATCAAAAGAGATGTAAAAAAACAAACAAAAAAACAAAATAAAAGTTATACCTTTACACTAAGTGGATTTAAGCTAAGAAATTCGAGTAATTAAAAGCTAACAATAGTAAATGAAGGCAGGAAAATAGCCACTAGTGTATACACAAATAGTTTCAAAGCTTAGAAATTAGGGAAGGGCCGGGCGGTGGTGGCGCACGCCTTTAATCCCAGCACTTGGGAGGCAGAGGCAGGCGGATTTCAGAGTTCAAGGCCAGCCTGGTCTTCAGTGTGAGTTCCAAGACAGCCTGGGCTACACAGAGAAACCCTGTCTCGAAAAAAACCAAAGAGAGAGAGAGAGAGAGAGAGAGAGAGAGAGAAAGAGAAACTAGGGAAGGATGAAGGAGTTTATAATAACAATGGGCACTGTGGTAATGAGTTCTTTTCCATTTTGACCCAATTCTGCCCCAATTACAGAAGTATTAATTATTTAAGTTTATGGTATTGTATTTCCTATCTCTTCCACTAGGCAGTGATGTGCGGAAGGAGAGTAGAGTGACATCCCAAACACGGTCTGGTATAGTATGTCTACATACCTCATGTGCTGAGCTTTACCACAAAATGTCTCCTTTATCCTGTATGCTCAAGTATATGGCTTAACACTTATGCTATAACTTAGAGCAGGCACTAAGCCACATAAGAGACCATAGCCGTACATGTCTTCTAAACCTACCTATATCCAACACCACCAAATAAATCAACAGGTTGGCTAAAACCCACTGAGATACCTCCTACAGCAAAGGCTCCATGACAAAACCAAATCCCAGCAGTAAGACATGTAAAAATCAGAAGGTAGGGCAGAGTTCTGGAAAAAAAAGACCGTTCTTCATCTACATATTACATTACTACACCCCCATTAAAGAACACGGGTAAAAACATGAGGGAGTCATGGGGCACACAACAGCAGCAAAGCAGCTCTGCTATGGGTGTTTAAAAGAACAACTACTAATGAGTGCTCAGAATGATTTAGGGTCAAAAGTCTGTGACTCTACAAAAGCAGGATATATGCACAAGTCTCAAAAAAATGTCTTAACGTCACAGAATTTATCACTGCAAAAGTAAACTCAGTAAATTCATCCTGAATGCGGATCTCTTGTCTTTAAGGTTCAAAGACTAAGTCTTTTTTGAGAGAGAACATCCTTCAACAGGCTCTCCAACCCTGCCTAGAGCTAACAACTGATGCTTTATCAAAAAGTAGAACTGGTCTAATTCTTGGCCAATGGGTTTTTTTTTTTTCCCTAGACAGGGTTTCTCTGTGTAGTCCTGGAACTCACTCTAGACCAGGCTGGCCTCAAACTCAGAAATCCACCTGCCTCTGCCTCCCAAGTGCTGGGATTAAAGGCATAAGCCACCACTGGCCGGTGGTCTTTCAATTTTGACAAATCTTTCAACAGCAAGAACCATAGGAAAATGGCTATTCCAGTGGAGCTCATTTTGATTAGGAAATCTTAATTGTAATACTAGAAGAATGGTACACAGAAGACTTACAAAAGCTTGAGAAAGAAAGAAAAGCAAGCAAGCTTGGTTATAGAAAAGTTGAGCCAATCATGAAACTACAGTTGCTTCTACAAGCATGGAAGAGTTAAAACATCCTTTAGCAGTGTCATTATTGTAGTCTACTGAAACTTACCTATCTGGTTTCTCAACAAGGACTTCCAATTCCTTAACAGAGTAAGCCTCTCATCCTTGTTTCCTGGGGGTTATTTCCAACCAAACTGAGAACCCTATATACCAGCTGCCTGAATCTTCCAGTCACTTTGAGATACAGCTTAACTCCTCCCCTAGAGTAGAGTCCCCAGAGCAGCCATAAAGTATAAACCATGTCTTTCACTTCTGTTACTAAAAGAAGTTTCTCTGATTAAAAAACAAAACAAAGCAGGGCGGTGGTGGCGCACGCCTTTAATCCCAGCACTTGGGAGGCAGAGACAGGTGGATTTCTGAGTTCGAGGCCAGCCTGGTCTACAAAGTGAGTTCCAGGACAGCCAGAGCTACACAGAGAAACCCTGTCTCAAAAAAACAAAAACAAAAACAACAACAAAAAACAAAACAAAACAAAACAAAAAACCATTATAGAAAAGGGTGTACAAGCCGGGCGTGGTGGCACACGCCTGTAATCCCAGCACTTGAGAGGCAGAGGCAGGCAATCTCTGAGTTCGAGGCCAGCCTGGTCTACAGAGTGAGTTCCAGGACAGCCAGGACTACACAGAGAAACCCTGTCTCGAAAAAACAAACAAACAAACAAAAAAAAAAAGAATATATTTTATGTGTATGGGTGTCTTGTTTACATGTATGTTTGTGTATGACATGCAGGTATAGGTCTGAAGAGAGTGTCAGACCCCCTAGAACAGTGACAGTGGGGGCTGGGTAGGAAACCTGTGTCCTCTGGGACATCACTGCATCCATCTTCACGATCACCCTTGTCATGTGCAACTCATTCTACAAAGATTTCAACTACTTCTGCCTTATGACTTATGTAGGAAAATAACTTTTCCTTTTAGACAACTCTCCCATCCCAGTTTGTCTTCCTCAAAAAGCAAGGCAATACTAAGAACTGTTACTTGGGATGCATGGGGGACAGAAACCAGTTAAAGGAACCTAGGGGTAAGGTACTTTAAGTATTTCCCCTTTGTACCCGACAATTGGACAATGATCCAACCCAGAGAGTCCTCTGCTATAAAGAGAAGAAACCACTTCTTGACCTTGAGGTCAGAATATCAGAAATGTAAAACACACTCTGAGTCATCTTCTGAACCTCTGGCCTCACACCAAACAGCATCTTTTTTTACTTTTTGCTTTTATGGATGAAGTCTCATTATGTAGCTCAGGATGAACATTTTTATAATGACCCTGCGTCAGCCTCTCTAGTGTTGGAAATATAGGCATGTACTACCACATCTGGCTAATGAGTAACAAATTTCCTTTTGCTGCAACTAGTTTTTTCATGTTTTTATGATATTGGGGACTGAAACTTGGGTCTCACCCATGTCACATCAGTCTCCTACCACTGAACTGTAAGCCCATCCCAAAGAAACCTAACAAAAGACTTTCTTTTTGTTTTTGTTTGGTTAGTTTTGGTTTTTCAAGACGGGTTCTCTGTGTTAAGAGCCCCTGCTGCTGTCCTGGATTCATTTTATAGACTATGCTGGCCTCAAACTCATCTGCCTCCCAAGTATTCCACCACAACTAGCCAAGACTTTAACAGGAAGATGTTACCTTAACAAAAGATATGACTGGATATAGGGCTCAGCAGTTAAAAGGAGGGTTTGACTCCTAGTCTGTAATTACTACAATGTACTCTTCTAAATTCCAAGGACTAGTGTACATATGTGGCACACAGCACAGCCCAGCCCACATAGAGCACATAAATGACAACCTATAAATATCTGTTTGCAAACACTTAGCAGAGTCTTTAGTACCTGCTTCCTCAACATTTACCATACACAGACTTCTCTCAGGCACTGAGGACAAGGAATAGAAACCGCATTTCACCTGCTACTAGAAAGCAGATTCACAATCACGCTTGGGTAAGAGGGGAAACAACAACACTTAGCAGCAAAAAACTAATCAAAAAATAAAAAACGCCGGGCGTTGGTGGCGCACGCCTGTAATCCCAGCACTTGGGAGGCAGAGGCAGGCAGATTTCTGAGTTCGAGGCCAGCCTGGTCTACAGAGTGAGTTCCAGGACAGCCAGGACTACACAGAGAAACCCTGTCTCAAAAAAAAAAAAAAAAAAAAAAAAAAAAAAAAAATTGGGGTACAGAGCTAAACAAAATAAATAAATAAATAAATAAATAAATAAATAAAATAAAATAAAAAACATCACTTCTCGGACTTTTGGCTAAGATCAAGTGTGAAAAAATAAAAACCAAAAGGCAGTGGTAGCGGGGCACGCCTTTAATCCCTGAACTCAGGAGGCGGGGCAGGCGAATGAGTTCGAGGCCAGCCTGGTCTACAGAGTGAGTTCCAGGTCAGCCAGGGATACACAGAGAACCCTACCTTGAAAAACAACAAAGTCCCTGTCTTAAAGGGGTAGAGGAGATAAAAGACATTTCAACAAATAAACTCAGGCAAAAGTTTTATGAACTAGCCTTGAAACGTATGCTATACTTTGCCATATCTTAACCCACTAATCCATTTTATGCCCCACTGTTTGAAAAAAAGATAAAGAATCACTGTTGGAAGCCGGGCGTGGTGGCACACGCCTGTAGTCCCAGCACTTGGGAGGCAGAGGCAGGCGGATTTCTGAGTTCGAGGCCAGCCTGGTCTACAGAGTGAGTTCCAGGACAGCCAGGACTACACAGAGAAGCCCTGTCTCAAAAAAAACCACAAAAAAAAAAAAAAGTATCACTGTTGGGTGAGGTGACTCAACACTTGTCCCTGCACTCAGTTCCTGAAGCACCGCTGCCTGGGTTAGAGATCATACCTCAAACAAGCAGCAACGGCCTTTCCTCAATCTCCATACTACACAGCCTAAACCTTTGACCCTATTTTATACACAAGAAACTGAGTCCTGGGAGATCACAGAAGCCCAAGGGCAGCTGCCTTGTATGATTCTACCACCCAACCACACTGGCAGGTTCCATATTCCATGTGGTTCTCATTCCAACCACACAGTAATAATCAGCTCCCATAAAATACACTCTTCCTCAAAGTGAATGCCAACTATGTCAGATAAACTCCTCAAATTTAAGGCCAGCTTTAACTAGTCCTCTTCCTGTTTTTGTTTTTGTTTTTTAACACCTGTAGTCATGTCTTATTGCCTGAGGAAGGACAACGGGAGATATTAACCATACTCAAGGACACAGGAATTACTAATTATTATTTCTGGAAATTGCATAATACCAAGTCCAACAATCCCTTGCCACTGGCACTATCTTTACAAGGTGCACAAGTCTCTTGATGTAACAGCAACTAGAAACAAATAAGCAATTCTGACCTTGAATGGAAACCAAGAAAACTAGAGTCCCCACTGCAAAGTATTCTAGAAAAGACCTGGAAAATAGTGCCAGTCCTTTCCAAAACAAATGCTACTGGTTTCCACCTTTCACACCCAGTGGATAACAATACAGCATAGTAAGACAGTAAGTAAGAGGCACTCTCAAACTCAGCCACTCAGAAGAGTGCCACCCTTTTCCACCTCAAGGCTACTGATCCCAGTCAAAATTGTGATTCATAGAACATAATTTGGACAGGCACAGGTCTGAACCCTGACTGTAAGCTCCACAGCTGTCTCTTTCTAGAATACAGTGCTACCCAATCAAGACCACTGCTTCCTGTAGCAAAGTTCTAGAGTCTTTGTACACTGGAAGGGCTAACAAGATTTTCCTTACAGAAGGGGAAGGGAGGAACACTATCTAGTACACCATTAACCCCAGCACTCAGAAGATGCAAATTTACTCAATTTCTTGGTCAGTTATTTTGGTCAGTTATTTTGGTCAGTTGTTTTGTTTTGAGACAGGGTCTCAACTATTTCGCCTTGACTGGCCTGCAGACCAGGAAGGCCGTTAAGAGATTTGTCTGCCTCCGCCACCCCATGGATTAAAGGTATGCACTATTACACCCAGCAATTTCCCTTAATTTGGGGTTAATGTTCAAAATTATCTGACCTATTTGTATTAAAAAAAAAAAAAAAAGAATCACACATTTTGTTTGTTCACACAAATGGACAAAACGGAATTTCCTCAGGAACTGGATCTTGTTGTCAAGACCCCAGCATAGCATTCAAGAACTGTACATACCTACTTAGCCCACCCAACTGCCAGCTTCATCCCACCTATCCCCTTCTGGGGACCAGAATACTCCCAACAATATCTGGACATCCATACAATTTAAATGAGAGCCAGGATGCAGTGAAGGTCTGCAGAAATGATGTGCCTGTGCCTTCACTCCAGCAGCAGTTTCTGGTTCTTTCATAAAGTTACATCACCAGGCCTGCTCCTGCTGGATGGATCATTTCCCTACACTGCAGTAAGTACTCAGAACAGTATCTTCACACAACTATTACATTTCCATTAACCCCTTCATCGTGCCCTTAATATCTCATTACTGGGTAAGATGGCCAACTTCCACCTTTCTAACACCTACTACATTAGTCTCTACTGAAACTTGCTAGGATGGAGACATAAAGAACCTGGTGGATAGTGGTGTCTATCATCTGGTGCCCTGCCTAGAAAACCAAGACCCACTCCTCAGAGTACCTATTTCTAGCTGTGGACATACCCCATGCCTGGTATCTTCTTCCTACCTTTCTTTATCCTACATAATGCAAGCAGACAGCAAATACCTAAAGAGGGTACTGGAAGGCTGGAGAGATGGCTCAGCAGTTAATAGCACTGACTGCTCTTCCATAGGTCCTGAGGTCAATTCCCAGCAACTACATGGTGGCTTAAAACCATCTGTAATGGGATTTGATGCCCTCTTCTAGTGTCTGAAGACACAGTGTACTCATATAAAGTAAATAAATGAATTTTTTAAAAAAAGAGGGCACTGGATTGGTGACAAGATCTGTTCTACACACCGGGCGTTGGTGGCACCATTCTTAAAGCATTTGGATAGTAGGAGCTCTGATCTCAGGATCAGGAGACTGGATTGGGGGTAGGGGGGGCTTACCCTGGGCAAGATCAAGTGCCAAGAACATTTTCTCAACAGTCCTGAGAACACATCTAAGAAAAGACATTTTGTAGTCACACAACTGTCATTTATAAAAGAAAATGTTGGCCAGGCAGTGGTGGCGCACGCCTTTAATCCTAGCACTTGGGAGGCAGAGGCAGGTGGATTTCTGAGTTTGAGGGCAGCCTGGTCTATAGAGTGAGTTCCAGGACAGCCAAGACTACACAGAGAAACCCTGTCTTGAAAAACCAAAAAAAAAAAAAAAGAGAGAACATGTTAAAGCCTCACTTGTATAAATAAGACGCTTCTAAATTCAGACAAAAGAAATGGAAATGGATGTTATCTTTCTAGAAGAGTAACTTAATGGAAAAATTTCAAATACACACTTTTTGATCTAGTGGTCTTATTCCTAGAGATGAGAAAATCTGAAAACCACATCCAAAAATAGAAATGATGGTAGACTTAGGTGATACGTAAGTACTCTCTGAAATGTTCACCTATGTGGTCATTGCTAAAGCAAAGGAGACTAGCCTGGCTTTGCTGGCACACAACAGTGATCCCAATGACTGGGAGGCAAAGCAGGGCTGAGCAGCAGTTTCAAAACCATCCAGGGTTACTGAGGGCATTTGTCTCAAGAACAAAATTCAACCAGAGTAAGTGATCAGCAGATCAAAGAGCTTCAAACCAGACAAGAGGTTGCCAGAGCCTACATAAAGGAGAATGAAGAAACCAAGTCTAAAAAAAGCTATCGTCTGAGTTCCACTTGTGCACCAACATTCACATATTCTCTCACAATCATAAATACAAATCCACAGTGAGGTCAGTGGTAGAATACCTGCCTAGTATGTGCAAGGCTACTCCTTTTTTTTTTTTTTTTAAAGTTTTTCGAGACACGGTGTGCAGCCCTGGCTCACACTGGAACTCACTCTATAGACCAGGTTGGCCTCGAACTCAGAAATCTCCCTGCCTCTGCCTCCCAAGTGCTGGGATTAAAGGCGTGCACCACCACTGCCTGGCTAGAAACCTACTCCTAATTGAGGGTCCAATTCAATTTTGTGATAAAGTATAGGGGGAAAACTGAAAAAAAAAAATAAAGATAAGATTAAAAGATGGGGGAGGGGGTTTCCCTCTGGTTTTTAGTCTTTTTCAAAACTACAGCCCTGAGCCAGGCGGTGGTGGCGCAGGCCTGTAATTCCAGCACTTGGGAGGCAGAGGCAGGCGAATTTCTGAGTTCGAGGACAGCCTGGTCTACAGAGTGAGTTCCAGGACAGCCAGGACTACACAGAGAAACCCTGTCTCGAAAAACAAAACAAAACAAAACAAAAAAACAAAACAAAACAAAAAAACAAAAAACCTATAGCCCTGGCTGTGCTGAAACAGCCTTCTGAGTACTAGGACTAAAGCCATGAGTGCACTACCACCGCCCAGCAAAAGAACTTTCAACTTTAAAAAAATCTTAAAAGTTCCAAATTCTTTAAATGACCACATATATAACTATTGTTCAGATAAAAAATGATGTGGTTGGTGGTGCACACCTTTAATTACAACACTTAGAAGACAGAGGCAAGTAGATCACTATTTAAGAGGCTAGCAGGGCCTAGACAGACAAATGTCACAAAAGTGAAGTAAGGAACTGCAGCCTAGGAGCAAGCACCTGCATAGCGTCTGTGAAGCCCCGAGTCCACATTCCCTTGGCCATGAGAGCTGGAGAGGTATATGTCTACACTGTTCTAAACCTGACACTAGACAATCTTTCACCAATCTATTCAGAAAAAAATAAGATACATTAGGGCGGTGGTGGCGCACGCCTGTAATCCCAGCACTTGGGAGGCAGAGGCAGGTGGATTTCTGAGTTCGAGGCTAGCCTGGTCTACAGAGTGAGTTCCAGGACAGCCAGGGCTACACAGAGAAACCCTGTCTCAAAAAAACCAAATCTTAAAAAAAAAAAAAAAAAAATAAGCCGGGCGTGGTGGCACACACCTGTAATCCCAGCACTTGGGAGGCAGAGGCAGGCAGATTTCTGAGTTCGAGGCCAGCCTGGTCTACAGAGTGAGTTCCAGGACTACACAGAGAAACCCTGTCTCGAACCCCCCCCCCCCCAAAAAAAAGAGGCAGGCAGATCTCTCTGACTTCTGTGACTTGAGGCCAGTCTGGTCTAAATGGAAAGTTTCCAGGACAATCAAAACCACCTACTCTGAAAAACAAAACTTTGGCAAAATTTGGCTTTTTCCAGACTTTCACCTATACACTTGGATCAAGGACATCTATAAGCACTTACATTATTGGACTTTCAAACTTCAAATGTTCTTTTGTTTTGACACTGTGATATAAGCACTAGAATGGCAATGCAGTTGGTCTCTGCAGGGCTGGGAACACAGCTCAGAAGGTATGGTGCTTGCCTGCCATACACAAAGCTTAGTATATGATCCCCAGCACTATATAAATGATGGTGGTGCGTACTTGTAATTCCAACATTCAGGTAGACAGGAGGACCCTAGGTTCAAGGTCAACCTTCGCTATGGGAGACCCAGTCAATGTCAAACAACCCCCTCCACTAAAAAAACAAAAACAACAAAAGAGCCACCAAAACAGTCTCTGTACATCTTTTTTTTTTTTTTTTTTTCTTTAAGACAGGGTTTCTCTGTGTACTTCCGGCTGTCCTGGAACTCACTCTGTAGACCAGGCTGGCCTGGAACTCAGAAATCCGCTGCTTCCGCCTCCCAAGAGCTGGGATTGAAGGCGTGCGCCACCACCGCCTGGCCCTCTGTACATCTTCAAAATGATAAAATATAATTACCAACTGGCCTATGAAATCACTCCTAAATATCTGGCCCATAAAATTAACCCATGTCCACATAAATACTTATACACAACCCTTTTTCCTTATAAAAAGGGCGTCGAAATGTTGCCCAGGCTTGTCACCAATGCTCTACTCTTGTCTCTGCCTGTCCCAGAGCCACCACTCTTGACCTTACACAGAAATGTCTATTATAGGCAGCACTATTCCAACTTGCCCAAGAGTAAAGACTATTCAAACCCACCATTTTATCCATTAAGACTGAATAAGAGGATAGGCTGTGCTGGTGCACTGTTAATCCTAGCACCTGGCTAAGAGGCAGGTAGATAGATCTCTTATGACTTGAAGTCAACCTGGTCTGCACAGCTAGTTCCAGGGCAGTCAAAGCTACACAGAGAAACCCAAAAACAAACAAAAGACTGAATAATTAGAAAGTAACACATTATGAAAGAAAATAAAGTACTGATTGATGCTGAATGAGCAATCTAAAAGCATACTTAATGAAAGAAAACAGGGAGTAAGGGTTAAAATATCTGGAAAGACGCGTACAGAACAGACTATAGTTACTAGGGAAGGACAGAGCAGCTACCAGAATCAGTTTCTTTGTGGTGACACTACAATTGATTACAGTAATGAATGCACAATTCTGTGACCATACTAAAATTCGACAAATTTTACTGTGAATTATATATCTCAAAGCTATTCTTTAAAATGAAAAATGGTGTTTGATAAAACTTACAGATGGCTGGGCGTTGGTGGCGCATGCCTTTAATCCCAGCACTTGGGAGGCAGAGGCAGGTGGATTTCTGAGTTCGTGGCCAGCCTGGTCTACAGAGTGAGTTCCAGGACAGCCAGGACTATACAGAGAAACCCTGTCTCAAAAAACAAAAAACAAAAAACAAAAAAAAAAAAAACCTTACAGGTGTCAACCTCAGATTACACAAAATGTATACTCAAATACTTGGAATACCAAAATTAACTCATTGTAGAAATCTTTTTCTCATAAATTGACAATGAGTTACAGAAATTGATACTTATACATGAAATCAATAATAAAAACGATGTGTTCAACATTTTTTAAAGTAGCCAATATTTTACTGACATGAAAGTTCTGTTTTAGCCCGGCAGTGGTGGCACATACCTTTAATCCCAGCATTTGGGAGGCAGAGGCAGGCGGATTTCTTAGTTCAAGGCCAGCCTGGTCTACAGAGTGAGTTCCAGGACAGCCAGGGCTATACAGAGAAACCCTGTCTCGAAAAACAAAACAAAACAAAACAAAAAAAGCAGCAGGGCATATTTTTTAACCCAACACTGGGGAGGCAGAAGCACATTGATCTCTTGAGTCCAGGGCCAACCTGAACTAAACAGCTAATTCTAGGACAAAGAAGCCGTGTCTCAAAAAAAAAAAAAAAAAAAGACAAAAAATTGCTGCCCATACACATTTATTACACACTGCTAAATAGCAAAGTCAAAGCAGTGTACTTAAGCAACTGTATACCACACTGCTCAGACTCAGTTTACCACAATTACTAGAGACTTCAATGGTATTCTTAGTTAAAACTCACACTTCCTATAAATCACAGTGTTTATTGTTTTAATGAACTTGCATTTAATATTATGTATAGCAAATTCCTATCCAATTGTTAAGATGCTCTCTTAGGTACTTAGGTAGCAAGTACACAGACTAAGAAAAGCAACGCCAAACAAAACCTTCTCTTGTGGAATTTAATTCTGATTAAAGGGGGAAAAAAAGTAACTTAAAGAAAAATCTGCTACATGTCCATACCACATGTATTAAGTGAAATAGCAGCAGCAAGGATTTTCTCACAATCCTCACTTTGCAAATGTCCAGTGTTTTCTTACTAGAACAATAAAAACCACAAGGGCCAGGCAGTGGTGGCGCACGCCTGTAATCCCAGCACTTAGGAGGCAGAGGCAGGAGATTTCTGAGTTCGGAGGCCAGCCTGGTCTAGAGTTCCAGGACAGCCAGGGCTACACAGAGACACCCTGTCTCGAAAAAGACCAAAAATAAATAAATAAATAAATGAATAAATAAATAAAATAAACAATAAAAACCAAAGGATTTATCAGATATCATTAGCAAGGGTTTTATTGGTTGGTTGGCTTTTCAAGACAGGGTCTTGCTCTGTAGATCATCAGGCTGGCCTCAACCTCAAAAGATCTCTCTGCCTCCAGAGTACTTGGGATTAAGGGCCCGTGGCACCACACCCAGCTCCATTAGCAATTTTCAATAGCAATTTTTCCTTCTTGAACACAGACTCAGTAGGCGGCCCAGGCTACCCTAGAAGCCGAGACACTCCTGCCTCTCTATCAGCGGAGCGCTGAGATTACAGGGCTGTGACACCATGCCCTTCTTTCCAACCTTTATTTTTAATCTCACAAGTTCATTCAAACTTAGATATCACAATTTTAACTTTTAGTGTGTGTGTGTGTGTGTGCGCGCGCGCGCTGTGCATGCATGCATGGGTGGAAGGAAGGAAGTCATCAGACAGTGTCAGTTGCCCAAGAGCAGGCTAGTGATTGTAACCAACCACTGTAGATGCCCTGGAAGAGCAGCTGAGCCATCTTTCCAAACTCTAAACATCAGAACACTTTATAACCACACAACCATTACAGTGGGATGTCAGTAAGACTGCCCAAAAGGGCTTTTCTTTAAAAACAACTCCAAGCACGATATTGTAGCTCCCAGCACTTGAGAGGCTGAGACAGAGCTGTCAAGTGTGAGCACAGCCTGGGCTCCCTCAACCTTGTCTCAAACAGCTGCCTCAGGGACTACAAAGGCACGTTTCTAACTGCCTTCTTGCTGAGGTCCCAGGTTCTGGTCCCAGCATCGTCATGGCTACTCACAATCTCCTGTAACTCTAGTTCAAGGGGATCTGAGTGTGGCCTCTTCTGGCCTCCAAGGGCAGAATCTATGTGGTGCAAAAATATCAATAAAAATAATCTATCATCTACACAATTTCTAACTCTCAAGTCATTCAACAGCCTGAATTGTGTAACTTGAAAATACTGCCTTCCTCTGTATCTCCAAAAGCGAAAGTGTAATTTGGTACAAAGATCACAAAAACTGGCTCAAAAAGATTATCTTTTGGAAACAAAGTCTAAATTCCTTTAAACAATTCAATAATTTAGTGGAAATTTTACTAAGTGGTCTAAGGTTCTGCAGCAATCCTTAGGTAAATTCCCCCCTTGCAGCCCTCCAAACTAGGCAAACGGACATTTCGCACATCCAAACTGTCCCAGCCACTTTAGTATCCCAGCTTTCATCTGTAGGCAAAATCCCTTATCTTTAACAATTTGCATGTGCACAATGCTAGCAAGATAAACGAGGTTTATTTCCAGTTAAGACCAACTAATGCCACTTAAAAAGAGACTTCAGCTAGAGTCGGTAAATACTTTATCTGCTACCAAAGATATGATGCACAAATCGGCAACAATATGCTTTGTAATAGATTCTGGGCTTTTCCTTCTGGATTTGATCAATTCAATTCAGTCTTGGACAGTGTTACCTTCTTCAACCTTCCTGGTTGAAGCTTTGGGAAAGTAGGGGTTGGTTACCTATAAATGCCTTCCATGGATCATTCCCCATCCAAATTAAAGTAGAAAAAAAAAGTCCTTGTAAATTATTGCAAATCTCATAAAACAGAGTGCCATCGAAAGACTTCTTGAAATTGAAAATACATTCACAATTCCTTTCCATTTCTGTACATGACATTCTTTACAACTTACAAGGACTACCAATTTATGAAAGTTGACATCTCCATTCATAAAAACTTTCCAACTTTCTATTATAGCACTGAAGGGCACATTGGCTTAGAAGTACACTGAGAGTTAGATGTTAGTAACCAGGGACTACTGATACCATCTTTGATGGTAAGTAAAGACATTTCGATTCTCAAGAGGGCTACTGCAAAAGATCACTGGCATACAACACACACACATACACAGATAATACCACCAGATTTCGAAAAGCATAAACAAGTAAACAAGCAGGCTAAACACTTAAAAAAAAAAAAAAAACCCTTGAGTAACAGGGAGGCCAGCCACTCAGCAGAAGCGCATGACTCATCCACCAGCCTGAGCAAAAGTATTCACACTGTCCACTACACTAACGTGGGATTTCCCATCCCCAAACCCAGCTCGGCCTTGGGGGCTTCTCGTTTAAGTGTTAATTCCGTGTTTGGGGCGGGGGTGGGGGGGGCGGTCATTTTGCTGAATCACAACTCCCCCCAACATCCCCACCCTAGACCGACACACTCCTGCAAGTAAGAAGCCATTGCAAGGGACGCCAGCAAGCAGAGAGACCCATCAAAACAAAGCACCCAAGGAGTCGGCTTCCAGGTTGGGAGTGGGTGGGTCAAGAGGGACGCCTGGTCCTTCACCACCCTTCCTATCCCCTGGGTCCCGCCAGGTCCAGGCGTGGGGTGGAAGCCGTCTCCTTGTGGACACAATCTTCTACCTCTTCCTAGGCAGAGCTCCAGGGACAGCCGGGAAGGTGAGACTATGGAAGCGGGAACTCGCTATCCCAGCACTGGCAGGAGTACCCAGCTGACGGAAGGAGAGCGCGCCGGGGCACCACGCGCAGGAGCGGCCCGCCCCAAGGGAGAACTGCACCCAGAGAGATCAGTGGTACCCGCGGCCAGCATCCCAGGCTCGGACTTACACCTCCGGGCGCGCACCGCAGATCCCGCGGCAGCCGCTTCCTCCTCCTCCTCCTCCTCACTTGACAAAATGGCGGCGGCAGGAAGTGCCGGGAGCTTGGCCCGCCCCCCGCCCGCCCCCGGCCGCCCGTCCCGCCGCCCAGCGCGCCCGCGCCCCCGGTCCCGTTCCCGTTCTCCGCCGCCGCCGCCCGCGCCAAGGGGGGACAGCGGAGGCCGCAACCGCCCCGGTACAAAAGTCCGCGAGCCCACCCGGCCGCCGCCGCACCAACGGCGCGGGCTGCCCCCGGCGGAGCGCGAGCAGCACCAGGCTCCGGGCCCACGAAACTGCGGCCTCCCCACCCCCGCGCCGATGGCGTAGGCGGTGGCGCACCGGCCCCATTACGCAATGCAGGTTACGCGGGCCGCGCCGTGGGGGCCCCCGGCAGCCCGCCTCGCGGCCGCGAAGGACACCGGTCCTCACCTGAGACGCTAGGCCGCACGCCGCCACACGCTGTCCGGGACGCCAAGCCAGGGCCCGTCCGCCGCGCCCGCCGCGCCCGCTGCGCTCACAGGCCCCGCTCGCCCGCGGGCACTGCCGGCAGCCGCTGCCGCAGCCGCAGCCGCCGCCACTGCTTCGGTTCCTCGGCTGCGGGAGAGCAGAACAAACAGCCCTGCCGCCGCCGCCAGCGCACTGATGTCACCACGCACGCTGCGCGCGCGGCCCCGCGTCATCGCCGCCGCCGCCGCCGCCGCCGCCGCCGCCCGGCGTGCGCGTCCTGCTGGTCCTCCCAGGTCCAGAGAGCTTCGCTAGAGCCGGCGGCGGTTGTAGCGGTGAGGAGCGGCTCGCCCGACCGGAGGGGTGGGGTGGGGGGAGCCCTCGGAACACAATGGAAGGTCTCTGCGGACTGAGGGATGAGACTGCGTACCCCGCAAACTGAGGGAAGATGGAGAGAAGAGGACCCTCGAGGCAGGAGGAGTCTCCAGGGCCGTAAGAAAAACAGAGCTTTTCCCGAGGAAGCCGACACACGGACCCAGGGAAGGAACCTTGCAGATGCGCGGGGATCGGCACGTGCAAGAACGGCGAGAAAAGACTTTTAAGCCTAAAACAGACATCCAAAAATTTAAGTGATCATGAAGACAGGTGATAGAGGAACATTGAGGCCAGAGGACTGTAGCTAGTTCTGCTGCATTGTGAACTGACAATACTGCTGAAAATACAGACATGTTTCACCACATTCACTACACTCAATTTATGGAATCAACTTAAGGAAAACATCCCTTGTATCATTGTATCAATATATCTGAAATAAGGGACTGAGCCAGCACGGATTGTTTTTTGGTTTTTTTGTTTTTGTTTTTCCCAGAGCAGGATCTTAAGAATTCTTACCCTTCTCGTCCCAGCCTTCCAAGTAATGAGATTACATGTGTTCGCCACCACACCCAGGCCTTCTTGGCTGGCCTCTGTAGGCGATCTGAAAATTGATCAGTACTGATCTCTAAGCCTAGGGTGTTCTCAACCTTGACCTCCAGATTAACTCTAATTCTTGAAGACTTAAGTCAGCTCCCAGCATACTCTGAACTAGGTATGTGACCCCCTGGGGTCACATTGCAAAACATCCCAGCCTGGAATACAGAAGATGTTTGAGATTTTTCAGGACAGTGTTTCTCCCTATGGCCCTGGCTGTCCTAAAACTTGCAGACCAGGATGGCCTTGAACTCAGATCTGTCTTTCTCTGCCTCTTACTGGGATTAAAGGCATGCACTACCACCGCCCAGCGAAAAAGTTAGAATTTTTAAGGTTTCTCCATGTATATATGTATACATATACATATATATATATATGTATATATTCTAGCACTAAGAAGGCTGATAGAAAAAAGTAGACTGAGGCAGAAGGATCATAGGTTGAAAGGCAGACCGCCCTGCATTAGACTGTCAAAAATCAAATGGGCTGGTGAGATGGCTCCAGTAATCCCAGTACTTGTTGCCATTTCTGACTACCTGAGTTTAATCCCTGGGACTGGCCCTCTGACCTTCCATCATAAATAAAGTGGTTTTTATTTTTTATTAGAAAGTGCTATATTTTTGTTTTTTAATTTTGTTTTGTTTTGTTTGTTTGTTTTTTCAAGACAGGGGTTTCTCTGTGTAGCCCTGGATGTCCTGGAACTCACTCTGTATACCAGGCTGGCTCGAACTCAGAAATCCCCCTGCCTCTACCTCCCAAGTGCTGGGATTACAGGCATGTGCTGCCACGCCCGGCAATACTTTTATTCTTTGTTTTGCCTTTTTTTGGGGGGGTTATTTGGATTTTTTTTTTTTTTTTTTGAGGCAGGGTTTCTCTGTATAGTTCAGACTGTCCTGGAACTCACTTTGTAGACCAGGCTGGCCTCGAACTCAGAAATCCGCCTGCCTCTGCCTCCCAAGTGCTGGGATTACAGGCGTGCGCCACCGCCGGCTCTGTTTTGCTTTTTTAAAAAGACTTTATTGGAGCCGGGCGGTGGTGGCGCATGCCTTTAATCCCAGCACTTGGGAGGCAGAGGCAGGCGGATTTCTGAGTTCGAGGCCAGCCTGGTCTACAGAGTGAGTTCCAGGACAGCCAGGACTACACAGAGAAACCCTGTCTCGAAAAAAAAAAAAATTAAAAGTATTCCCTGGCTGGGCAGTGGTGGCGCACACCTTTAATCCCAGAACTTGGGAGGCAGAAACAGGTGGATTTCTGAGTACAAGGCCAGTCTAGTCTACAGAGTGAGTTCCAGTACAGCCAGAGCTACACAGAGAAACCCTGTCTCGAAAAAAAAAACAAAACAAAAGTATTCCCTGCCATTGGGTTTTCCTCATGATTAACCAAAGGTAAATCACTGGTATATTCTAAGGCAAGTAAAAATTAAATTTTACCTTTTGACTATGATAATTATGAGATCTGATTAGTTATAAGAAGTAAGGAAATTGTAACATTTGTTAAAAGCCTCTAACTTTGGGTTGCAAACCATTGATACTTTCAAATATCTTCTAATTTTGCATGTTATTTCCAAAAGATGCTCAGAAATAAAGGGGGGAAATTACAAATAAGGCTGTATAAATAAAGGAGCAACCCATGCTTTCAAGCCTGATCGGACCCCTGACACACGGTGTAACGGGATACAACTCTTGAAAGTTGGCCCTGACCTCCACAAGCTAGTGCGGATCCACACACAAATGGATCCATGTAATACCTTTTTGTTGTTGTTGTTGTTGTTTTTTCGAGACAGGGTTTCTCTATGTAGTCCTGGCTGTCCTGGAATTCACTCTGTAGACCAGGCTGGCCTCGAACTCAGAAATCCGCCTGCCTCTGCCTCCCAAGTGCTGGGATTAAAGGCGTGCGCCACCACTGCCCGGCACAAGGAAGGTTTCTTATAGAACCCAAGACTACTAGCCTAATACCTTTTGAAATTAAAAAATAGACTGACATAATGGTGTATGCCTCTAATCCCAGCACTTGAGAGGCAGAAACATCCAGAACTTTTTTGAGTTTGAGGCCATCCCGATCCACATTGTGAGTATCAGGCCAGGCAGGGCCACACACCTTTTCTCAAGACTGGTGTTTTTGTTTGTATTTGTCTGTCTTTCACTGGGTCTTACTACCTAGTCCTGACTGTTCTGGAACTCACTACATAGACCAGCTGGCCTCACAGAGATCCACCTGCCTCTGCCTCCCCAATTCTGGGATAAAAACCCTTTGCCCCACAGGGCTGGGCTTAGTATGTTATGGTTAAAGAAACCAAATTGTATCCGCTTTAAGATGAACTCCCGCCACCCACCCCCACCCCCACTTCTGTGTTACTGATTTAATTAACTAGTGTTACTGGCAACAAATGCTTTTGAAAATAATTTAGAAAAAAAAAAAAAAAGAAAAGAAAAACAAAAGCCGGGCGTGGTGGCGCACGCCTGTAATCCCAGCACTTGGGAGGCAGAGGCAGGCGGATTTCTGAGTTCGAGGCCAGCCTGGTCTACCGAGTGAGTTCCAGGACAGCCAGGACTACAGAGAAACCCTGTCTCGAAAAACCAAAAAAAAAAAAAAAGAAAGAAAATAATTTAGAGCTGCCAGTTTGCAAGGCATAATAAAATCTGGCTCCCACCACCACCCCCAGGGTAAAATAGAATGCCACTGAGAGTTACAAGTTATACCTTGGTGGTGGTGCCTTAATCCCAACACCTTGGAGGCAGACGGATCTTTGCGTTCAAGGCCAGCCTGGTCTACAGAGAAAATAAATGCTGTCTGAAAAAAGAAACAACAAAAAAGGCAACTTAATAAAGTAAAGGAATGTAGCAATTTCCAGGATGAACTGCTACGCAGAAATAAATTTTTCATTTGTTCCTTTGTTGTTCTGGAGACCAGGTTTCTCGGTATGGCCCTGCTGTCTCTGCAGACAGGCTCCAGCTCAGAGATCTCTGCCTGGAAGCTTCATTCTTTTTTTATTTTTTTCAAGACAGGGTTTCTCTGTGTAGCCCTGGCTGTCCTGGAACTCACTCTGTAGACCAGGCTGGCCTCGAACTCAGAAATCCACCTGCCTCTACCTCCCAAGTGCTGGGATTACAGGCATGTGCCACCATGCCCGGCTAGTTTTATTTTTAACTATTGTATTTTGTGTATATGGGCATTTTTGCCTGCACATATGTCTGTGTGCACCACATACATGCAGTGCCCCAGAGGCTGGGAAAGGGTGGTGGATCCCCTGAGACCGGAGTTACAGAGAGCTGTGAGCCAGCGTGCAGGTGCTGGGAATCAAGCCCAGTTCCTCTATAAGAGCACCACTGAACGTTCTATTTCCAATCCCTAATGTTACTTCATTCATAGTTACTTTTTTTGTCCTGTGCTGTATCTAAAGCTAGCAACCCCAGGACCAATGGAGTGCTTAAAATGAGGCTGCCTCCCGGTGGTGGTGGCCCATGCCTTTAATCCCAGCACTCTGGGAGACAGAGGCAGGCGGATTTCTGAGTTCGATGCCATCCTGGTCTACAGAGTGAGTTCCAGGACAGCCAGGGCTACACAGAGAAACCCTGTCTCGGGAAAATAAATAAATAAATAAATAAATAAATAAAATGAGGCCGCCCTGAATTTAGACTTGTAAATGTAAACTGTGTGCTTGACTTAGAGCATTTTGGGTAACGGCTAGAGAGCTGAGTAGCTAACAGCACAGTGGTTCTTGCAGAGGCCCTGGGCTTCCCGGCTCTCACACTGTGGTTCCTAACTTTGGCTCAGAGACTCCAATACACTGTGACTTCCATCAGTCCCAGTCACACACGTGGTACACATACATACATACATACATACATACGGGCAAAACATAAACCTTGATGATTTTTAAATTAATTTTAAAATGAATGTTTTGATTTTGTGTGTAAAAATGTAAGGTATCATTCACTTTTATATGGATTACATGTTGAGATAATTTTGATATGTAATGGTGTATACATACATCATTCACGTACATTGATTACGTGTTGAAATAATTTTGATATGTAACGGGCTATACCAAATACAATATTTAAAGGCCTGTGAGGTTGCTCAGCCGGTCAGGGTGCTCTCCACTGAGCTTGGTCTGATCTTTGACGGTACGAGACATGAATAGCATGACCTCACCTCAGACAGGGACCAAGGACAAACCAAGGTAAGGCTGTTACCAAAGTCCAACCGGGTAAACCGATCGAGTTTTATCAGGGTTACTCACATGAGCAGAAATGACTCACACAAGTTGCCTCAAACCCCCGCCTGAGCATGAGTGACAGCTCACAAAAGAGCTGGAAAGCCGGGCGTGGTGGCGCACGCCTGTAAGCCCAGCACTCTGGATGACAGAGGCAGGCGGATTTCTGAGTTCGAGGCCAGCCTGGTCTACAGAGTGAGTTCCAGGACAGCCAGGGCTACACAGAGAAACCCTGTCTCCAGAAAAACAAATCCAAAAGAGAGAGAGAGAGAGAGAGAGAGAGAGAGAGAGAGAGAGAGAGAGAGCTGGAAAGAGTTTGTATATGACTTATAGGTATATTGACAGGCCAGAGAGGAGAGGACAGTAGAATCACTGGTCTGCTTTGGTCTGAGAAAGTCTTTTAGTAGTCCTCACTGCTTCTGTAATGAGATCTGATGCCCTCTTCTGGTGTGCCTGAAGACAGCTATAGTGTGCTTACAGATAATAAATAAATCTTTAAAAAAAAAAAAGTTATGCATATTGATCACATTATATTTCTTTTTCCAAGGACCTCACACATTACCTCCACCCCCTTACTTTATTTTTCCACTGAATAATGCTGTTCTAACATTAGAACATTAGAGAAAAACAGAGTCAGGTAGTGGTGGCGCACGCCTTTAATCCCAGCACCTGGGAGGCAGAGGCAGGCGGATTTCTGAGTTCTAGGCCAGCCTAGTCTACAGAGTTCCTAGACAGCCAGGTCTACACAGAGAAACCCTGTCTAAGAGAGAGAGAGAGAGAGAGAGAGAGAGAGAGAGAGAGAAAGGTGGTTTAGTTTGGTTTTAGTTTTCCAGGGATGAGTTTCTCTGTGTAGCCTGAGCTATTCCTGGAACTTGTTCTGTAGACCAGGCTAACCTGCTAGTGTCTCCTGAATGCTGTGATTAAACGTGAAAGACACCACCTCCCAGGCAGGCCTAGGAGTTTATTATTTGTATTTGTATGCTGTATGCATTTGAATGCAGGTGCTCCAATAAGCTAGCAGAGGGCCTTCGGATTCCGGGGAGCTGGAGGGAACAGGTGGTTGTGAGACCTGCTCTCAGGGCTCTGGGACCTGAATGCAGGTTCTCTGCAAAGGGCATTTTTTCGGAGTTACAGTTGATTGTTAGTCACCGTATGTGGGAATTGGGAACTGAATCCTGTCTTCTGGAAGAGTAGCAAGAGCTCTTAAACGCTGAGCCGTCTCTCCAGTCCCCCTCCCCCACCAACATAGCCTTTTCAGTTTTCCTTTTTTGTTGTGATTTTATGTGCATTGGTGATTTTTTTCTTTTTTTTTTCTTTCTTTCTTTCTTTCTTTCTTTCTTTTTTTTTTTTTTTTTTTGGTTTTTTTCAAGACAGGGTTTCTCTGTATAGTCCTGGCTGTCCTGGAGCTCACTCTGAAGACCAGGCTGGCCTCGAACTCAGAAATCCGCCTGCCTCTGCCTCCCAAGTGCTGGGATTAAAGGCGTACGCCACCAACGCCCGGCTTTCTTTCTTTCTTTCTTTCTTTCTTTCTTTCTTTCTCTCTCTCTCTCTCTCTCTCTCTCTCTCTCTCTTTCTTTCTTTCTTTCTTTCTTTTTCCTGCAAGTATGTCTGTGTGAGGGCGTCAGATCTTAGAGCTATGGACAGTAGCTCTCTGGGCATTTGAGGCTAGCCTATGGAGGTCTACAGAGTACCAGGGCAGCTATGTAGAAAGACTGTGACTCAGCAAAACAACAACAACAAACCACTCCTCCCATTCCAGGTCAAAAGCAAGAAAAGACTTGAAAATATGTAAAGACCAAGATTGGTAGAGTGTGTAGCATGCACACAGCGCTGGCTTCCAGCCCCAGCATCTCCTGCCCACAGTCTGAGTGAGCGCAAAGCCCTGACTGGAACTGGGCAGTGGTAGCTCGGGACTTTAATCCCAGTGCTTGGGAAGCAGAGAGAGTCTACATGCAACATTTGGTAATGATTTCTGGAAGTCAAAGATGCATGTACACATACAGTTTGTGCACTTTTGGAAAAAACAAAACAAAGTATTTTTGTCTCATACTGATTCTATGTCCGTCTGCAATTAGAACCTGACCACAATGTTTTCACACTAGAACTTTCACACACAGTTTAGAAGCCAGATCTCCTGATTCCTTAAAGACTGGTAAGAACACAGGGGGTGTCAAAAAACAAGCCACTGAGGTACTCTTAGGCTTGAATGAGTTACTTTCTTTTCTCTTGGCTAAGGAAAAAACCAAAAAACCAAAACCAAAACCAAAACAACAACAACAAAAACAAACAAACCAACCTGTGAAGAATAATCCATTTTCTCTCCCAGTCTAACTTTCATAGCCTTTTCTTGAGGAGATGTAAGAAACCCCTCACCCCAGATAGGGCAGCAGTGAGAGAACAAGCTCATAATCCCACCAAACCAGTTTAGCAAACCACTCACAGACCGTGGCTGACCCCCCCAAATAAGCTGCATCACTGAAGACTCTCGCCCTAGGTGAACGGTGACTTTCCCATCCTTGGAGTCCATTGCTTAGCCTTCCCCACTCCGTGTAAAACTCGGGAGAACTACAGTCGGAGGTGTGAAGGAAGGAGTGTGAGGGGAAATATGGTATAAAATGATATAAAGGTAAAAATGTGTGTGTGGACATATCTATCTATATCTGTATACATAATATAATATATGAATATATGATATAAAAACAATTTTTTCTTTTTTTTAATTTATGGACTGGAGAGACAGTTCAGCAGTTAAGATTAACAAGCACTGACTGCTCTTCCAAAGGGTTTTTTTTTCTTTCTTTCCTTCCTTCCTTCCTTCCTTCCTTCCTTCCTTCCTTCCTTCCTTCCTTTTTAATTTTTCGAGACAGGATTTCTCTGTGTAGCCCTGGCTGTCCTGGAACTCACTCTGTAGACCAGGCTGGCCTCGAACTCAGAAATCTGCCTGCCTCTACCTCCCAAGTGCTGGGATTAAAGGCATGCAACACCACTGCCCGGTTGATTTCTCTCTTTCTTTCTCTTTCTTTCTTTCTTTCTTTCTTTCTTTCTTTCTTTCTTTCTTTTTTGATTTGGTTTTTTCAAGACAGGGTTTCTCTGTATAGCCCTGGCTGTCCTGGAACTCACTCTGTAGACCAGGATGGTCTCAAACTCAGAAACCTGCCTGCTTCTGCCTCCCAGAGTGCTGGGATTACAGGGGTGTGCCACCACCGCCCGGCCTGATTTCATTTTTAAGATAAGGTTTCTCTGTATAGCCCTGGCTGCCCAGAAACTCACTGTATAGACCAGGCTTGCGTTGAATTTACAGAGAGATCTGCCTACCTCTGCCTGTTGAGTGCTGGGATTAAAGATGTGTGCCACTGCTGCCCAGCATTTCCAGGATCTTGAATTCAATTACCCATAAGGCAATATACAACTGTAGTCCCACTGGATCCCATTTGTCTGTTGCTTTGTATTGTAATGCTAAATTCTGTATCCCAAAGTCATATTAGGATACAGACTACAGAACTGTCACATATAACAACTTCTATTGTGTAAACCTTACTCCTTAACTTAAAACTATTGGCCAGTTGCTGATAGAGGTAGGCGGGTTTTCAGTTACCTGGCTGGGAGTGGCAGGCAGAGAGAAATGTGAGCGGGTGTAGAAGAGAGGTGGAAGCCACCATGATAGGGGATAGACCGTGAGCGCATGGCCAGGAGACACAGCAAGTATTTGGACCACACCCTTGGAGAAGTAGCCAATCCAGCAGTTAGAAAAGCAGATTAGGGGTTACTGCCAAGTAATTGTCAAAGCCAGATAAAAATGATTGTAGTATGAGTCTCACTCATTTGTAAACCTGATGGAGATAAGTTTACACTGATTCAAATACATTTTCTTATATAATCTATCCTGATTATAGTCCTTGGAGTTCAGAAGAGGGTTTATATGTGAGTACATTATAACTGTCTTCAGGCACCCCAGAAGAGGGGGTCAGATCTCATTACAGATGGCTGTGAGCCACCATGTGGTTGCTGGGAATTGGACTCCGGACCTTCGGAAGAACAGTCAGTGCCCTTAACCGCTGAGCCATCTCTCCAGCTCCCGGGGTTTGGATTTTTTTGACACTGAAGTTACTAATGTGTTTGCTGGGACATAGACCCCAGTCCTCTGCAAAAGCAGCAAGTACTCTTAAACACGGAGCCATTCCTCTGGCTCCAATTTTGTAAAACTGTTCTGGGTGTGTGTCCATGCCTACGGAGTCTGCCAGTGTCAGAACCCTCTGTGTCTGGAGTTGCAGGCAGCTGTAAGCCACTTGACTTGAGTACTGGAAACTGAACGTGGTCCTCTCCATGAGCAGCAAGTGTTCTTACCCTACGAGCCTTTGGTGACCCGGCCTCCAGCCCTTCCCTCTTTCCATGAAGGAACGTGTTTCCTGATTTTTTTTTTCTTTTTTTAAGATTTATTAGCCGGAGCCGGGCGTGGTGGCGCATGCCTGTAATCCCAGCACTTGGGAGGCAGAGGCAGGTGGATTTCCGAGTTCGAGGCCAGCCTGGTCTACAGAGCGAGTTCCAGGACAGCCAGGACTACACAGAGAAACCCTGTCTCAAAAAACCAAAAAAAAAAAAAAAAAAAAAAAAAAAAAAAAGATTTATTAGCCGGGCAGTGATGGTGCATGCCTTTAATCCCTGGTACTCTGGGAGGCAGAGGCAGGCGGATTTCTGAGTTCGAGGCCAGCCTGGTTTACAGAGTGAGTTCCAGGATAGCCAGGGCTATACAGAGAAACCCTGTCTCGGGAAAAAAAAATTAAAAATAAAAAGATGTATTTATTATTATATGTGAGCACACTGTAACTGTCTTCTTCAGACACACCAGAAGGAAGAGGGCGTCAGATCTCACCAGAGATGGCCATGAGTCACCATGTGGTTGCTGGGACTTGAACTCAGGACCTTCAGGAGAGCAGTCAGTGCTCTTAACTGCTGAGCCATCTCAACTAGCTGAGAAGTACTTTCTTGGTCCTGCTGGTCAGAAAGTGTTGTGTTTATAAAAAGATAGAGAGGAGATATGTTCTATGGAGGTGTGGTGGTGAGGTGTGGGGGAAGGGGGAGCCTCGGCAGGCCCATACTGATCCCTTCCCCCGTGAGGGACCAGCCACACAATGGTATAGTATAGAAGTGAGTTTATTCGGGGCATGGGAAGGGGAGTTAGGAGGGTAGTAGAGGCAAAGAAAGGCAGAGTGTGTGTGGGGGGGCTCAGTTGTTAAGAGCACCAGCACCGTCTGCTCTTCCAGAGGTCCTGAGTTCAGTTCCCAAGCAGCCACATGGTGGCTCACAAACATCTGTAATGAGATCTGATGCCCTCTTCTGGGGTATCTGAAGACAGCCACAATGTACTCACATAAATTAAAAAAAAAAAAGGAGAGGGAGAGAGTGAGTGAGAGAGAGAGAGAGAGAGAGAGAGAGAGAGAGAGAACGAGAACAAGGGAAGTAAAAGCTGACCATGAGCATGTTGAGGGTGGAAGGGAATGGGGAGAGAGGGGGGAATGGGTGAGGGGACAGAGCAGGAGCAAGAAGGGAAAAGCAAGAGCCAGTTTCCTGATCTTGAGGGTCTTTTGCAAGCAGTCACAGCTGCTCTGATGAAAACAGTACTGGCCATTGTCATAGGCCAGTGCTCTGTAATAGTTTTGGGAAAACCAAGAAAATGCTAGTACTCATAACACTAAAAAAACAACAACGCCGGGCGTGGTGGCGCACGCCTGTAATCCCAGCACTTGGGAGGCAGAGGCAGGTGGATTTCTGAGTTCGAGGCCAGCCTGGTCTACAGAGTGAGCTCCAGGACAGCCAGGACTATACAGAGAAACCCTGTCTTGAAAAACAAACAAACAAACAAAAAATCATAGGAAATATTTTATCCTTTTGAACTTGTTCTGTATGTGCATGTATGTACAAGTTCATGTGCATGTAGATTTTGTACGTGCATGTATGTGCGTGTTCGTGTGTATGTAGATGTACTTGTGTTGAGATAGAGAGGTGCTCATGCCCAAGTGTGCATGTGGAGGACAGAGAACAACTTGAGGGCCACTATGCCCAGCCTCTTATCCAGTTTCTGGGGATTGAATTCAGAGCCCCATGCTTATAGAACAAGCAGTTTCCTGACTGGACTATGTCCCTCAGCCCCGAGACATTTTTTTTCTTCTTTTGAGACAGGATCTCACTGTGTAGATGAAGCTGCCGCTGGGAGTCAGTTCTCCCATTCCACCACATAGGTGGGTCCTGGCGATCGGACTCAGTCGGGCTCCTTTACCCACTGAGCCATCTCACCTAGCAGGTTTGAGGTTAGCGTGTGCTGGGATCACAGGCGTGTGCCACCTCTGCCCAGCAATTTTTGTATTTATTTAAATTTTGTTTTGTTTTGTTTTTTGAGACAGGGTTTCTCTTTGTAGTCCTGGCTGTCCTGGAACTCACTCTGTAGACCAGGCTGGCCTCAAACTCAGAAATCCGCCTGCCTCTGCCTCCCAAGTGCTGGGATTACAGGTGTGCGCCACCATGCCCGGCTAGGCATTTAATCTTATTTGGTGTGTATGAGTATATATATATGCATACTTGTGTGTGCGTGCCCAAGGAGACCAGAAGTCTTTGGAGCCACTGGCTGGAGTTACAGGTATTTGCAAGCCATTCGATGTGGGTGCTGGGAACCCGAGTCCAGTTCTCATTTTAGAGCAACCAGTGCTCTTAACTCCTGAGCCATCTCTCCAGTCCCTAGTCTGAGGATCTCCTGAAGGCCACCAGCCCTTCTTCTTCTTCTTCTTCTTTTTTTTTTTTTTTTAGTTTTTTGAGACAGGGTTTCTCTGTGCAGTCCTGGCTGTCCTGGAACTCACTCTGTAGACCAGGCTGGCCTCGAACTCAGAAATCCGCCTGCCTCTGCCTCCCAAGTGCTGGGATTAAAGGCGTGTGCCACCACGCCCGGTGCCATCAGCCCTTCTTGACTTCATTTGATTATATTTGTTATGTTTCTCTGAATTTGTTTATGTGCCACATGCATGCGGTGCCCACAAAGGCCAGAAGAGTGTGTCAGACCTCCTCCTCCCCCAAACTGGGATTGCAGGTGCTATGTGCAGGTGCTGGCAATTGAACTCTGCAAGAATCCTTTCTACACTCACTTTGCAGGCCTGCCTATTTCCTGTGTCACACTTTACCACTTCACTTTGTTGGGACAAGGTACCCATTGTGGTTCAGGTTAGCCCAGGGATGTGCTAGCCTTTTGTCTATTTTGTGTTTCAGGGTGAGGGTGCTCCATCCACTCTCTAAGTAGTGCCAAATGGCCTAATGAGAAACTGTGAGGGTAGATTTTCTTTACTGTATGCACTCAATGTGGGTTGTTTTTAACCAAGAATCTTATGCACCTAAGCTTGGTTTTGGAATCTGTATGGTCACCATAATGACCTGAACTCCAAGTGCTGGATGAAGCATGCCCAAACTTGGCTAACAGGGTTGTGACAGAGGAAGTTATATATGATTATACAAATCTGAATGCTGAAGGCCAACTACCCTTGTACAAGTTGCCCAGTGTTTCTTTTTAGCTCTGCTGGGAATTAAACCTAGGACCTCACATATGCTAGACAAGCTTTCTAACAAAGCTATTTATCTTTTTTTTTTTTTGAGACAGGGTGTCTCTGTCAGAAATCTGCTGGCCTCCGCCTCCCATGTGTTGGGATTAAAGGCGTGCGCCACCACTACCTGGCTTTTACAACTTTGATATAGTCAAGTTGACCATACAGGCCTCAACCTCTGAAGTAGCTGAAATTACAGGTCAGCCTTTAAAATCTACTTTTAGGGCTGGGCAAGGTAGCACATATCTTCAGTTCCTTACTGGAGAGGCAGATCTCTTTAAGGTCAGCTGGAATTAACAGAGAGACAAGAGCACTTGGGAGGCAGAGGCAGGCGATTTCTGAATTCCAGGCCAGCCTGGTCTACAGAGTGAGTTCTAGGACAGACAAGAAAGTTAAGACCTACTTTTAAAACAAATGTGCCCTATGGAAACGTTCATGGTTATCGGCATCTGTAAGACTCATACACCAAAGTAATTTTTCCTCATCTTGGGGTTTACTTAACTCCATGTATAATAAAACCCATATATTTTGACATCAATTGGGGAAACACTTAAAATGAGATGTTTCTCAATGGCAGGCCCACTTAAAAAAAAATTCTGAAGTCTCAAACCAGGAAAAGTGATGTATTCCAAAAAGGCAGAGGCAGATGAGGCCGGGACGCCTGGTCTACAGAGCCAGTTTCAGAGCAGCTAGACTATACAAAACGTCTTTAAAACCAAAAATTCCAGCTGGGCGGTGGTGGTTTCGGTTCTGGCTGTCCTGGAACTCACTCTGTAGACCAGGCTGGTCTCTGTAGACCAGGCTGGTCTCTGTAGACCAGGCTGGTCTCTGTAGACCAGGCTGGTCTCGAACTCAGAAATCCACCTGCCTCTGCCTCCCAAGTGCTGGGATTAAAGGCGTGCGCCACCACCGCCCAGCTCTCCTGTCTCTTTTTTTACACTATGTTGTTTTTTGTTTTGGTAATCCCAGTACCCTGGAGACTGTCAAAACAAAGCCGGAGAGCTCTCTCCAGGTAAGGGTGCTGGCTGACAAACCTCCTGATGCCAGGAGTCGGATCCCTGGGACCCTCAAGTTTTCTTCTGGGTGGCATAATCCCGTGCACACACTAAGTGAATAAGTACATATAAAAAGAGTTGCTTGCCAGGAGGCCCTGGTTCATTCTCAGATCATAAACACAACACACATACGATCCAAACAGCAGTAATTAATGAACAAAAATGTCTCCGTGGCATCAATTTATTGCTTGTTTTGACATTGATATTCCCAAAGTTCATCCCATATCCCCTAGTAATGCTGATGAAATTGCTGCAATATTTTATTGCCTCTTTTACAATTCCTCACTGGTTGATGTTTCCAAGATGCAAGCTGAGTACAGTTAATGACGGACACAGCATTGTAATTTCAAAAGGGAGGGAAAGCAGCCCCATCATTCTGAGCCTATAAAACCTCATAATGCTACTTTAAAAACATGCTAAGCCTCCCTTTCCGATTCAGAACCGTGAAGGAATACTATTTGCTTAAAATGAGACATCTTAACTGGATGAGCTTTTTTACAGGTAAATCCCATCTATGGACGCTTACGGTGGTTTTTCACCAATGGAGTAATTTCATGTTTTTTTTCCTAAGTACTTTTAGGTGGAAATAACAAAATTAATTAAGAGAAACCAAACCAAACCAACAACAACAACAAAAAAACCATAATCCTGCACTAACAGAGGTGGAACACAAACTGATTAGCAAGCCTTTAGCCGTGTCTTCGTTCCAGGGCTCAGGCAGGGATGCGTCTCACGAACAGCTTGAGTTGACTATCTCATCACAGGCCAAGGTGTGCGTGGCAGGCCGTGCCATCTGTCTAAAGCTAACAGGATGCTGCCACATCTGGTGAGGAACACAGAACAGGGTATTATAAAAACAAAGGCCAGCTGAGCATGGCTGTACAGACCTGGCCCCAGTACTCCAGAGGCTGAGACAGAATACTGAGTTCAAAGAGGAGCGTGGTCCAAGCAAGATGCTTTTCAATGCCAGAGCTGAAATAAAGGCCTTAAAAAATGGTCTGATGTTTATTGAAACAGGCAGGAAGGACTGTTTATTGGTGGAGTGGGGGGGGGGGGCACAATCTCTGCTCTCCCACACATGGATGGGTGAATCGTGTGTCCCACATCAACTATGCACGGGTGAATAAGGGAATTCTCCTAAATAATTAAAAAAATTTTTTTCTCAAAGTTATATTTGTATTAGATTGCTTCCCAAGAGAAAAAACAAAATAAAACGGAACAAAGACCAAACAAACAAAAACACAACACAAAACAAATCCTCACGTTCTGTCCATTTTAGGCATTAACAATTATCAGGAAGATCTACTTTTATTATTCTAACTGCAGTGCACAGATCGCCATCAAAGGCCACTTGGGAGAACGGTTTACCTCTTTGTATTCTAACAGAGGTGGGAAGCCATCTACTGTATAGCATCAATTCTGGAAGGAAATGGCCCAGTCTTTCCACCAAATAACACATACCCTAATACATCATATAAAACAAAAAGCACACATGATATAACACATCCCTTGAAACAGGGAAGAAAAGGTCATTCTGTGGGGATATCTTTGGACTCTGCACCAGTTTGTTCCAGCTCGTCTTCCATGATTCCTGGGATAGCTACGACAGGTAATGTGCTTCCTGCGTCTGCTGCTGGCATGGCTGCTTCATTTCCGGCCTCAGTGGCCTCACCTCTGGCCTTGTCTTCGATGCTCCTGGTTTCAGATGCTGGTTCACAGGCCTGTTCTAGCAGCTCTTCCGTGTGGGGGTCACCCCTGGCCTCTGCTGCGTCCACAGGCCCCTCCGCTTCAGGCAGGACTTCACCGTGCGCTGCTGCCGGCTCTCCTTCCCCCTCCACAGCCCTCACCGCTGCCGTGATCACCTCCGCTAAGACATCCGCCGCT
The DNA here is from genome assembly GCA_964023405.1 of Apodemus agrarius. Classification (NCBI taxonomy): domain Eukaryota; kingdom Metazoa; phylum Chordata; class Mammalia; order Rodentia; family Muridae; genus Apodemus; species Apodemus agrarius. Next base: position 51,984,397 of record OZ030026.1, on the reverse strand, counting down.
ACCTCCTCCGGTGTCCCCTCCTTCTCCTCTCCTACGGTTTCATCTCCTTCAGTCTCAACATCAGCGGTTTCATTGACAAAAGGATCCTCGCCCTGGACAAAGAGGAAATACAGATCAGTGCCACAGCCAGGCAGAGGCCCAGCTTAGGAGCAGAGTCTGCAAAGCCGCACACCACACTGGTAGTCTGCAGCTTTCAAAGCTCCTGGCTTTAGCTTGGTAAGTTTATTTACTTTCACATATTTGAGTACTGTACTTATGACATCTGCCCCTCCCTCTCCCTCCAACACTTCCCATGTTCTCCATCATTCTCAAATCCACAGCCTCCTGCCTGTTAAGTGTAACATATACTGGGGTGTAAGGGATTAAATCCAGTACTCACACACTAAACAAGTGACAGTACAAGGGCCACCCACAGATCCCATTTGAACTTTTTTTTTAGCCTATTTTTATTATGGCTTTGGCTGGCCCCAAATTCAGTAACCCTCTTGCATCTGGCTCCTAAGTGTCAGTATTACAGATGACTGCCATTATACTCTTTTAATTTCATTTATAGTTTTTTATTTTTAAATATTTATCTATCTATCTAATCATTCATTCATTCATTCAATTTGTTTATTTTTGAGTCAGGGATTCCTTTGTAGCTCTGGCTGTCTGGGAACTCAGAGATCCACCTGCCTCTGCATCCCAAGTGCTGGGATTTTAGGCGTGCGCCACCACCGCCCGGCTATACTTATTTATTTTATGTGTATGAATACACTGTCCTCAGACACACCAGAAGAAAGCACTGGATCTCATTACAGATCCATGGTTGTGAGCCACCATGTAGTTGGCTGGGATTTGAACTCAGGACCTCTGGAAGAGCAGTCAGTGCTCTTAACTGCAGAGCCATCTCTCCAGCCCTACTTCAATGTTTGTTATGGGACCGGGTATTGATATGTTGCCATGCTAACCCCATTTCCTGGCTGAACCCGTTCTCCCATGGCTCCAGAGAAGCTGGGCCAGCTTGCATGCTTTCTAAGCTAACACCAACATCTGCTCAGTACTTTACAGCCAAACAGTCATTTTTTGTTTTGGGGTATGTGTTGAATATGAGTAGTACCACACATTGATCCACAAACAGCACCCCTACTCAAGGCCACAGCTAAGTATCAGGTCTCTAGAAATCCTTGACTGTTAACAGATCCAAACCTCATACATATATTCTGATCTCCTTCACTGTACTGTCTACATAGATCATCCAAACCTTCCGTGCTCAAGGCTTTCCTGGCCCACTAGACTCCGATACAGACCTTGAGGTACTTCTCCAGCATCTTCACTATGTGCTTGTTGTTCAGAACACTCTTAGCCACATGGAGACTTGTTCTCTTGAACTGCTCAGCAGCCAGCTGCAAAGGCAAAAAAAAAAAAAAAAAAAAAAAAAAAAAAAGCTTTTTAAAACAGTCAAGTGAACCCAGAAATCTAGCCAGGGCGTGCGATGCTGGTTTAACTGTCAACTCGACGCAACCCACCCCCAGAAGTCTCAATGCTGTCCCGTCCAGATGAGGCTAGCCTGACTCAGTGGAGTGGTGCCAACATCTGGACTAGGTAAGAACTCAAAGCAGTTAAACAGTAAGCACGTGTGCATTCATTCTCTCCCAGGTTTCAGCCTTGACTTATTTTCTCAAAACGATGTAGTATATATCCTGAAATCATTAGAGTAAACCCTTTCTCTACTAAGTTGCTTTTGGTCAGGGTATTTTGTCATACACAGTAAAAAATAAAACTAGGACACTGCCAAGCTTTCATGACATGCAACTGCCATCTTTGAAAATCTCAAAATGCCAAATAGGAAAGAAAAGTACCAGAGAGCCCTCGAAATAAAAGCAGTGCGATTGAGTGGGAAGGTTGTATTATAGGACAGAACCAGGCATGACTCCAAGACCAGCAGGGCTGAACAGTGACCACTGAGGGCACTCTCTGAGCTCACGCCAGCCTGGTGCAGACAGCTTAGTGAGACCGCATCTCAGAAGAAACAAACAAACAACACACACACAACAAAAAATAAGTTGTATGGACTAAACAGGGAAAAGGGGAAAACCTTCTTAGTTTTGGGGGTTATATTGCTCTCATAGTAGTAAATCCCAGCAGCATCAACCAAAATTGTAGATTCTGCAAGCACGGAGGTGCAGCCTTCAAACCCAGCCTCTACAGGGCGAGGTCCTGTCTTGAAGCAGCAGTTCATGAACTACTTGACTGCTTTGAGGCTTATCTTTTCACATATTAACACTAACTCCTGGCTGGTAGACTGCTGTTCTGCACACCTCTGAAAGTCCTAGAGGAACTGGAGAGATGAGGGCTCAGTGGCTAAACATTCTTTGCTCTTGTAGAGGATCCAGGACTCATTCCTAGCATCCTCACAACAGCTCCTAATTAGTCTCTAACTCCAGTTAAAGGGGATCTGGAGCTTTTCTGACATCCACAGGAACCAGACACTCATGCGGCACACAGGTATACAAACAGGCAAAAAAATTATACACATTAAAAAAAAAAGAAAAGAGAGCCGGGCGGTGGTGGCGCACGCCTGTAATCCCAGCACTTGGGAGGCAGAGGCAGGCGGATTTCTGAGTTCGAGGCCAGCCTGGTCTTCAGAGTGAGCTCCAGGACAGCCAGGGCTACACAGAGAAACCCTGTCTCGAAAAACCAAAAAAAAAAAAAAAAAAAAAAAAAAAAAGAAAGAAAGAAAAGAAAAGCCAGGTGGTGGTGGCTCATGCCTTTAATCCCAGCACTCGGGAGGCAGAGGCAGGCGGATTTCTGAGTTCGAAGCCAGTCTGGTCTACAGAGTGAGTTCCAGGACAGCCAGGGCTACACAGAGAAACCCTGTCTCAAAAAAAGCAAGTACTAAGAGACGAGATGTAGCAGGTGCTGGTGCATGTGCCTTTAATCCTAGCACTCAGGAAGCAGAGGCAGGTGAATCTCCAGGACAACCAGGACCACACACAGAAACCCTGCCCCAAAACCCCAAAATAAATAGAGATGGGTTGACAGCCACTGGCAGTCTATCTTAAGATGTGCAGCAACGTAGCCACACCCACTCTGTCTGTGGCTGCTTGTACATATCTACAACAGTTGCACCACACAATGCAGATCAGCTGCTCTTGCCTACAGAGCCATCCTAACGGCAGAACTGACGTCATGGTCCTTTCAGATAACTAAGTGCAAGGACACTCAAGTCTCTATAAAATGGACTGGTGTTTGCAATCGGGCCTAAGCATGCCTTCCCTACATTCTAGATGACTTACAAGTCTAACAAAACTAATTGTACAAGCAGCTATAAGGTATTATTTGGGAAACATTAGAAAGAATTGCAGTGCATTCAGTACTGCTGCAATTCTTACACTAAAAGTTTTCCATCTCTAGTTGGTTCAATTTATGATTGTAGGATCACAGATAAAGGCCAATTATATCTAAGATGAGACTTCTTATGAAAACAAACAACTACAAACCTAGCAACAAAACCTTTTTACTCCCAGTGACATCTTTAGCCTCAGCCTCATCGTCAATGGAAGACAAAAATCAATACTAAAACCCAGGTCAGTTCTCCAGGCCGCTCACTGAGTTCTGAACAGCCCTGGTCTCTCACCTTACTGAAATTTTTCAGCAACTAGAATCATAAAAAGTTTCAATTCAGAATTTCAGCTACGATATATACAGCCAATCTACATTCCAAATTTCTGTCTGTGTTTCCCTTTCCTTTTCTTTTTGAGAGAGAAGGCCAGGCTGGGTGTTGAGGCATACACCTTTAGTACTTGGGAGGCAGAGGGAGAGGCCGGCTAGCTAGGGCTGCATCCTGAGAACCTGTATGAGACCAAGGAGAGAGAGAACAGAGAGGATGAAAGCCTGCCTCTCAGCTCAGCCTGCAGGTAGGTGGGGACCAGAGGCGCAGACTCTGAAGTGAAGGTTACGGGAAGAGACTCTTGAAAGAACGTGCGCACTCCTGACACCGCATACAAGGGTCTGACCTCACCCCAAACCTGACACAACATACCAAGTCTGAGGCCACCCCAGGGTCAGCCTGCATCGGAAGGAGACTTACCCTTCGATTATGGTTATGGTCCACAGAGTGCAGATGCCGCTGGAGGAGCTGGTGCTGTGCAGGAATCAGCATGTCACAGGCCAGGCAATGTGCGGCTTCAATCTTTTTGAAGAAATGCTCCTGGCCGATCCCTGGAATGGGAACCCAAACACATAGCTTTCTTCTTCCTCTCCAGCGAGGTCCGCATCATCTCCCTGCTCTACCCCTAAGGTATCTCTGGACAGACGGTGAGAAGGTGGAGACCTGCTCCACTGGGAGGAACGTTTGGATCACACCTCATCCTTCCAGCTGACTACAGCAGGAGAGAACCATTAGGCTGCTTCCCGTGCCCCTGACGGGCAGCCCATACCGCTGAGCTCTCCTTCACTACACACAGGCGGCTTCTTTCCACTAAGAGTCTGTCTGTCTGTCTGTCTTTGTAAAAGATTAATTTATTTATTATATACAAGTACACTGTAGCTGTCTTTAAGACACTCCAGAAGAGGGCATCAGATCTCAATGTAGATGGTTGAGCCACCATGTGGTTGCTGGGATTTGAACTCAGGACCTCTGGAAGAGCAGTCAGTGCTCTTCACTGCTGAGCCATCTCTCCAGCCCTAACTAAGAGACTTTCCACAGCACTTGGCTTCACATTCTTGGTGGCCCTTAGCTGGCACTTCTTGTTTAGTTTTTTTTTTTTTTTTTTTTTTTTTTTTTTGAGACAGGGTTTCTCTGTGTAGTCCTGGCTGTCCTGGAATTCACTTTGTAGACCAGGCTGGCCTCGAACTCAGAAATCCACCTGCCTCTGCCTCCCAAGTGCTGGGATTAAAGGTGTGCAAAACCAATGCCCGGCCTCTTGTTTAGTTTTTTGAGACAGGGTGTCACTATATAGCCCTTGGTATCCTGGGACTTGCTTTTTAGAAGACATTGTCAGAGACTCACCTGCCTCTTCCTCCAAAGTGCTAGGATTAAAGGTGTGGGCTACCACCATTTGGCTAATTAAAAAAAAAAAAAAAAAAAAAAAAAAAAAGAAGAAAAAAAAAAAAGGGGGGGGGGACTTATTTTATATGTATAGCTTGCTTACACATATGTCTACTCACCACATGTGCCTGGTGCCCAAGGAGGTCAGAAGAGGGCATAGTACCCCCTAAAACTGGGGTTACAGACATTTCTGAGCTCCTATGTTGGTGCTGGGAATCAAATCCAGAAACTGTAGGAGCCCAGGCAGCGCTCCTAAGTGCTGAGGCACTTCTTTAATCCCCAGGCTGCTTTTTTATGGTGTGGGGATTAAAACAAAGTACCGTAACATAAAGAACCTTAGCGGTCTGTCTTCTCTTTTTTTGGGGGGTTGGGGGGGGATAAAGGTCTTTTATCAACCAAGTTATCTTACTAAAAAATATGGAACATTCTACCAACTTACATGTCATCCTTGTGTAGGGGCCATGCTAATCTCTGTATCGTTATAATTTTAGTATATGTGAAGTGAGCACAGTTTCTTTCTTTTTTTTTTTTTTTTGGTTTTTCAAGACAGGGTTTCTCTGTGTAGTCCTGGCTGTCCTGGAACTCTGTAGACCAGGCTGGCCTGGAACTTAGAAATCCACCTTGCCTCTGCCTTCCAAGTGCTGGGATTAAAGGCCTGCGCCACCACCGCCTGGCAGCACCTGTCTTCTTTTACAATCTATTTATTTTATGTGAGTTGATATTTGTCCATATTCATGTCTATATGGACAGAAGCCAAAAGAGGGCACTGGACTGGAGCCACAGGTGACTGTGAGCTGTCCTGTGGTGATAACAGTCAATCCCGAGTCCTCTGGAAGCAGCCAGCCTACATGAGCCATGTTCTGTACGGGGCACTGGGATCACAACCTACCTTTGAATGGATCTGGTTTGGGTTTAGGGCTCTCCTTCTCCAACAACTCCTGACGCCGTTTCTCAATTTTCTTATTCCTATTTATGATGTACTCCTAGAAAGATTGAGAGATACCACCAAATTAAATGACAGTACACTACTCTGACATCACATCAACTGCAGAGTATGACAAGATGATACCGTGGCAGGTCCATGGGCAAATCCTGCTGTGGTCAGAGTTGTTATCACTGTGTGACACAGGAACATGCACAGTAATTTCAACCCGGGAAAAGAAACTGCATCATGTTTAGGCCTCTTATTCCTCTTAACCCCCTCAGGGCTACCTACAGACACAGCAGCATACTTTACCTGGAGAAATTCTACTGTCTTGTCGGGCAGCTTGGTACTTATAAACCGCAAGGTTTCTTTGTGAAATTTACTTTGCAGATGCTTTTGAATTTCTTCATCTTCAAAGCTACGAAACTTACATACAGAACAGGCAAACTGAATCCTAGAACACAGAAAGAAGTGGTAATACAGAGATCAGCAGCTCATCTTTGGGTACAGAAATACAAAAGAAACAGGATTCATCTTGTCCTTGAAAGAGCCAAGGAGAGCCTTTCCCAGTTTCAGTCTCTCACGCTGAGCCGCTGAGCCCAGCTAGGAGAGAGCATCAGATGGTAGCACCTGAGCCTTAAGAGCAGGGGTTATAGTCTGGAAAAACTGCTCAGCAACTGACACCAAGCTTAAAGACCTGCACTAACCTAAAGGTGGAAAAAGAGAACGAATTCCTTCCAACTGTGTTTTGACCTTCCTAAGCATGCTGTGGCAGATGTGCACTCTCTCACATAAAAAAGGACCTCTGCGCGAACACATGCCCCACCTCTTGACAAATGAAAAATTTAAGCCATTTGGTCTTGGGAGATGGCTCCACAGGTAAAAGGACTTGATAAGTAAGGACAATGACAAAAAGCAAGAGATTCTCATACAGCCAGCAGCTGCTTAATCATGAGGGACAATCCTATGACGGGAGTCAGAGAGACACCTGGCCTGGCATTTTAGCATTCTTGTTTGATACAAAATCTGGCCAGTAGAATCACCTACATATGTATTCTCACTGTTGAATCCCAGAGATTGTCCAGATCTGGACGGGGAATCAAGGCATCCTCCTCCCAGCTCTTTCTGGGAGGTTGAAGTCAGTCAAGTCAGCGGCCGGCATTAGACCCCCTTGGCCTGCTGAGGAGCCGAGAGAGCTCGCACATCCCGCCCAGCTCTAATCCCAAAGGTGAGGAAAGATGGTGGACTCAGAAGTGGATTCTCCAAGCAAAATCCACGCTAACTAACTACATCCATTTTCCACACACCTCTCTAAGTTCTATCTTCCATTAACCCGACTAAAATTTGACAGTTGGAGTTATAAAACCAAACTCCTGCCCATACAGGTGGAGGCCAGGTGACTTAGAGAGCCTGACAGTGCCCACATCCAGGTGGGGGATCTTGGCCTGGCCCTGACCACCTGACTCACGCACCAGCCCCTCACCTGTCAGCTGCTCGGTCCCGCATCCTGTCTCGCCGCCTTTGTTTCTCCCGTCTCTTCTTCACATCCTCGTCCTCATCCTCCTTTTCTCCTGTAACAGAGAAGTCCCCTCGGGACACTGAGGAGCCTGCCGGAGAGGTCACCTCCAGGGCCAAGGTGGACGCTACAGCTTGGCAGCCACACCCCGTGCCCAGCATCCACTACTGTTGTGGCAGGGCTAGGAGGAGCTGTTAGAGGTTCCTGATGTACAGGACCTTTGATGAGAGCCCGGAGGAGCTGCCTCACTCCTCCCACGGCCCGATGGGCAGAGGCCCACCCCACTCACGGCCTCCGCTCTGCCGTCCCAGGCTGCTCGTCCAATCTAGCACTGTGTTGTTGGCTCTTCTCGACATCACTCCGAGAGCTGCAGATGTCCCCAGAGGCCACCGCGGGGAAGCCTTGGAAACACAGCGAGCTGCACTGCCACCCTCCACCCCACCTCCAGGTGGGTCGCGGTGACTGTCCTGTCGGCTTCACCTCAACTAGGGACTCAGCAGGTCTGACAGTCCTTGCTGGCCCGATCTCTAGCTTCTACAAAACCAACAACCTCGGACCTTCCCAAGGCCAGGTGGGAAACAATCCGAGAAACAAAACTGGGAAGAGACCAACTGGTCCTCCCATCCACTCCCTGGGGCTGGCATAGGTCCCAGGAGAGCCCTGTGGCCAGCATCTCAGCACAAGAGCACACCAGAGCCCCAGGCTCAGGGCCAGGGCCGGATGCTGAAAAAAGGTTGGATAAGCATCTGAACTGTAACCCCTACCCCTGATGCCAGTCCCGAGACTGTCCCACGAAGATGGCGACCGGCGTGCGCTGCTCAGAAGCCTCTCAAAAGGACGTGTGGGACTTTTGGCAAGAGGTCACTGCCTGAAACTATGACTGCTGTTTAATAGCAAAGTCATCCCGGTTGGGTAGCAGGACCTGTGCGTAACAGACACGTCACCTTTGCTTTAGCATTTACCCGGCTGCATGAACTGCTGAATGCTGAGGGTGATCCCGCGCTGCGGACAAAACTTTAGTGTGGAGGATGGGGGACAGCTGAGGGGCACCTAACCTGACCTTAAAGGAGCCCAAGGCCTTCTGATTGTAAGGGATAAGGGCTAGCCTGTGACCCTCGAGAGTAAGCAGCTAGGACAGGTCCACACAACAGGGAGAAAGAAGTGGCTGCTGGGGGAGCCTAAGGCCTTGCTGCTCACGCTGATTCTCACCCTTGGGGAATCATCTTTGTTCGGCTCTTAGGTCTCCTGCCCTAGAACTAACAAGACCCGTTCAGTGATAACTGCCTTAAGAGATGGGCCTGAGCACACCTTACAGGCTATCTTCCCACGACCTCAAGATCAACCATAGTAGGTATTTGCTCTCTGTCCACAGGTACTGAAGCTGCCAGTATTTCTTGCAGAGGCCAGGGTACAAACAGGCTCACAACTGAGAAAAAGAGGAAAAAAGAAAAAAACAAAAGAAAAACAAAACAAAACAAAAAATATAATCAAAAATACGCCTGGTGGGAATAAAGAAGATGGGCCGGAACATGGGAAGAAGATGGGAATAGAAAAGGGGCCTCTTTCCCTTTAGATTTCCGAACCCCATTTCCTACCATGGGCATCACAGATACCCAGAGATGGGTTTCCTACCTCCTACAACGTGTATCTTTTGAGGCAAAGGTACTCTTTTCAAGAAAATCTTGCCCCAAACATTGCAACCAAGCTTTGGGGAGCGGCAGTCCCACAGGTGGGTCCACTGCACAGCTGCAGCTCCTCTGCCGGGAACCAGGAGTTCTCCGGAACAAGCCTGTCTTGCTTGAGCTGGCTGGGAGCTGGGCAGTTGAGTGCGGGTCAGATAAGAAAGGCTACAAAGATACTGGGCGACGCCTACCTCTCTGCTTCCTGGAGTCACAGAATTCATCCTCCTGAAAAAGGGCAAATACAACATCAGGCAGTGAGGTGAAGTCCCAGAATTCTCTCTATCCAGCCCAGGCCCGACCTAGTGTGTGGTGTTACCACAGACCCTGGCCTGCTATGGTGCTGGGAAATAAGGAAGAACCAAGACACCTCAGAGTCACAGAGGAACCCTCAAGTGTCCTGCTCTAATTTACTGCTAGTAGAAGACTAGAAAGGTTTGTTTTCAACTGGGCGGTGGTGGCGCACGCCTTTAATCCCAGCACTTGGGAGGCAGAGGCAGGCGGATCTCTGAGTTCGAGGCCAACCTGGTCTACAGAGTGAGTTCCAGGACAGCCAGGGCTATAAAGAGAAACCCTGTCTCGAAAAACAAAAACAAAAACAAAAACAACAAAACAAAACAAAAAGTCAGAGTCTGGTGGTTGGTGGGTGGAGCCCCTGGAGAATATGGTTTAAGCCTTGGATTCTACCACCTGCTGCCCAAAAGAACAAAGCTATTCAAGAGTTTGTCAGCCCACCCCCACCTGGGTCATCACCTGACCATTAGAAGTACTCAGAGGAATCTTTCTGACACTGAGTGCATTCCTCAGGAATGTGGTGTGGCCCAAGATTGGCCTTTGTGACACTCTCCAGTGACGACTGGGAATTAGGACATGAGGCCGGACAGGGTCAGCAGCACCCAGCAGAGCCTCACAGTTAGAGGGCTGACGGCTCGACTCAGCCCTCTAAGGCAAGGAAATGGTATGGGGGCTTTAAGAAAGAGAACAGTGCCGGGTGTGGTGGCGCACGCCTGTAATCCCAGCACTTGGGAGGCAGAGGCAGGTGGATTTCTGAGTTCGAGGCCAGCCTGGTCTACAGAGTGAGTTCCAGGACAGCCAGGGCTACACAGAGAAACCCTGTCTCAGAGAAAAAAAAAAAAAGAGAGAGAGAGAGAACAGGGGATGATACACGTCCCTGGGAGACTTGCTCTTCCCACAAGGGAACAAGAAGCATGGATCTGGGGGAGAGAAGAGGCTGGGGGGTGGCGGGGGGACTGAGAGGGAAGATAAACTTTCTTCAGGATGTAATGTATGAGAAGATTAAAAACAAGCAAACAGCCAGGCGGTGGTGGCACATGCCTTTAATCCCAGCACTTGGGAGGCAGAGGCAGGCGGATTTCTGAGTTCGAGGCCAGCCTGGTCTACAGAGTGAGTTCCAGGACAGCCAGGGCTACACAGAGAAACCCTGTCTCGAAACAAACAAACAAACAAACAAACTAAAAAAAAAACCCCAAAACAAACAAACCCAAGCAAACCCAAGAACAAAACGGTTGTTACAGGATACACATAAAAGGTGTGTGGTTGATTCAAGCCAAACAGCTATTTTCACCTCTGTGAGTAAAAAAAAAAAAAAAAAAAAAAAAAAAGACAGAAGCAAGCAAGCCCAGAGGCAGACAAGCGTCTGAGGTGGACTTACCCCCCTGAATTCTTCATCTCCTGACCGTAAGTCAGCAGTTCCATCATCTGCCAGATACAAGGACAGAAGCCTCAGCCCCTAGGTGGGCGGTTCCAAGAGCATCGCCACATTCCCAAGCTCAGCTAAGGCCGTGTGAGCCCAATAAACCACCCCAGTCCCAAGCAGGCAGCTGCCTCACGTCACAGCCGCCTGGCTCCGAGAACCCGGGGGCATACCGTTTTCAGATACATCTCCTTCGCTGTCAGCACGGGCCAGTTTGGCATCGGGCTCCTCATACAATGGGAACTGCTTCCGCTTCCTGCCCATGTTGTCTGGTCCAAAGCGCTCAAACCCTCTCCTTCTGGGCTACAGACACAAACACACGTCATGTACTGCCAACCTGGGCCTGTAAGTTGCCCCACAAATAAAGATCAGTACTTGTAAGGACATAAAACAAAGGCAGGAAATAACATTCGGAAAAGCAATAGAAACTATAGGAGTCCAAAAGCCCATGTCATGCTTGAGGGGGCAGACACGGAAAGCCACACGTGCGAGCGACTACTGCCGTGACCTATCTAGAGCAGGTTCACCCAGGGAGAGAACCGCCGAGCTGATGGGAGGCATCTAAACCCAAGGGGTGTACACTTACTGAAGGTGGAACTGTGCACGGGGAACTAAGAACACCTCACAGCATACAAAGGTATATAGCTTCTCTTCCTAACAAAGTTGTTAGGGAGAAAAGGCAAGGAGGTCTGACAGACCTTGGTGAACTTACCCAATCCCGCATCCGAGTCTGGGACCGGCCACATCCGTAAGGCATGGTGCTACCAAAACCGCCCACCCCCTGCATGCCCATCATGCTGTAGTCAGGGGCCATGGACTGGGAGAAGAGGGAAGGAGGTGGTGGTCTGTTGGTGGAGGGCCCACCTAGACCGCGTCCACCCATATAGTTCAGCTCATTCCAGGGAGTGGATAGGGGCTCCGAGGCCGCGGGTGGCATGAAGGGGTCACTACGTATGAAGCTGCTGGAGGTGTTCCGGTCCTGGAAGCGGCCCTGGCCCCGGCCCCTCAAGAAACCATCGAGGGAGCCCCGCTCCGGGGTTGGGTCCCGACAGTCGTTGAATGTCCCACCAAAGCTACCATTGCGGTCAGTCCCCAAGTCAAAGTCATAATCGTAAGTGTAGCCGGGGCGGTAGGGATTGTGCTCAGGTACACAGGGCCTGGAGTCGTAGGCCTCGTATGGCTGGAAGCGGAAGGAGCTGCAAAGGAAGTACACAGCCCATTAGGAGCAGCCTAAAGCCCAAGACATCCAGCCTACCCACAATCTGCCCTCAGTCTAACTTTACAGAAGCCTAACCCTTACATTCAGAACAAGAAACCAATCCACTCAGCCCCTACTTAAATGCCCGGAAGGCAAACTAGCCCAAGAATGCTCATTCAAACACTGCTCACAAAGAAAGAGCATGAAGCCCTTGCCAGAGAACGTAATTGGCCGGCAGTTTAGGAACCTCCAATGAAGCCCTCCCCACAGGGCCCAACTCCTGCCTAACACAGGGACAGGCAGGAGGGCTTTCTCAAGGAGCTGGTACCCATTCCCATGCTTCCAGAAAGGGATTCTTTCTACCCGGAAGGTTGAGGGCCATAATCACCTGTCTCGGTCCTGCATGCCCTCCCCACCGCTGCCGACCCCACCCCGGCCTCCTTCCTTGGACAACATGTCCAAACGTTGATTGATCTTGGCAATGAGCGAGTCAGAGTTGTCAGTACATGGCTCTGGGGCAAAAGAGGCCACATGCACGGCAGGGTTCCCAGCCGCCAGGCCACCGTCACTGGTCTTGCCGGCCTCCCACGAGGCTGGGCCATAGCTATAGGGCGTTCCTGCAGGGACGCTGGCACTCTGGGCGCTGTAGTAGGTGTAGTTCTCATAACCTATCAGAAGGAAGAGGAACCATGTCAGGCCTCAGCACACGAGGCCAGCCATGACACTGTCTGTGTGAGCACTCTCTGTCCACCAAGGGGGAAAAAGTTATGGAGCCAACATCACCAACACCACCCCCAATACACTTATAACCACAACCAGAGAGATAGGCGGCCATAGGCTGTAGCAGGTTTCCTTTAAGAGACAGAAGGATGTGTCTCCTAATAAAAGCCAGAGGTGGCTAAGAACCTCAGGATAGCAATTCCAAGTACTAACACAGACATTTGAGCCAGGTGGTGGTGGCGCAAGCCTTTAATCCCAGCACTCTGGGAGGCAGAGGCAGGCGGATTTCTGAGTTCGAGGCCAGCCTGGTCTACAAAGTGAGTTCCAGGACAGCCAGGGCTACACAGAGAAACCCTGTCTTGAAAAAACAAAAAACCCAAAACCAAGAAAAAAAAAAAAAAGGCATTTGAAAACTGTTCCTGCACTGTATCCAAAATCTTTCAAACAAGTTCAAACTCCCCTTCAGGTGAGCCTAGCTCTGGCACACCTCAGGGCCCAGCGTCCAGCAGCCTTTATTGTCTGTGCTATCAAGAGAGCTGTGTGCACAGCCAGGATGAGGGAATGGGGACCGGTACCCCAGCCTCTCCGGATGGCTGTTTAAAGACCCACTTGCCCACCTCGAGATCCCTTTCGGAAGGTCTTACCTTGCCAGCTGGTCATACCACCTCCATATGTACCTTAGGAAAAACAAAAACACATAAGTACTTTAATGCCAGTTCCCCAAGGCCAGCTGTCACTGGGGACAGGTGTGACGGGTGTGACTGGTGGTGGCAGTGGCCCTAGCACGCTGGTGCTTTACAGAATGGCCACAAAGACCATTGACATTTCTCTCCCGGGCAAGCCTGACTTCTCCCAAGAAAGCTAGGAAAAGAAAGGTGCACAATACCAAAGGTGGTGACCCGGGGGAACAGTGTGGCCTGGGCCACAGGAAGAGCCCCCTGCAGACATAAGTCCAGTTCTCACCAGGAGCCCAAACCTAGTCATTCCCAATCATACCTAAGGCATCAGCGGGAGAAAGAAAGTCACACTCTCAACTGAACAAGAGCATATTCCGTGGCATAGGTGCCACAGGACACACAGTGAGACACAAAAAGTAGCTCGCCTCCAGTGGTGCTAGGGATTTGGCCCGGGACTGGAAAACAAGGGATGCTTTCGCCCCTGAACAGGGCTGTGTGGGGCAGACTCAGGAAATAAGGTTGAGCAAAAACCTAGGCCACACCTCACCTACTGTCTGTTTTTGTACATTTCTTGAGTTAAAAATAGGTTTTAGCCAGGCGTGGTGGCGCACGTCTGTAATGCCAGCACTTGGGAGGCAGAGGCAGGCGGATTTCTGAGTTCGAGGCCAGCCTGGTCTACAGAGTGAGTTCCAGGACAGCCAGGACTACACAGAGAAACCCTGTCTCGAAAAAAACAAACAAACAAACAAACAAACAAACAAACCGGGGGGAAAAAAAAGTTTTAACTCTCTAAATGGTCACAAGAAAAGTACCTCAAAACAAAACAAAACAAAACAAAACAAAACAAAACAAAACATTGCATAATATGCTAAACATAACAGGAACGCATTGTGCACACAGACTAATGGGGTGGGGTGGATGGGTGCCACTGAGGCCCAATCCCGGGGCCCCTTGCATGTTAAATATACAACCTACTGAGTTCCTTTCAGATTTTAAAAGAAACTGTGGTGGTATGGTAGTAGAACGATGCCAGGAGCATTCTATGACTAACCGGCCTCTGCTCCCTTATAGTACTCAATAAACTATTTTTCCTGAAAGAAAGAAAGAAAGGAAGGAAGGAAGGAAGGAAGGAAGGAAGGAAGGAAGTAAAGAAAAAAGGAAAGGAAGGAAGGAAGGCAGGCAAAACGTTCCCTGGTGAAGGCAGATGCTGGGCTCTCCTACGGAGGGGCAGGCCGTGGAGAAAGCCCACAGTTGGAACCATGAGGCAGGAACCACTTACCCTGGGTGTTGGCAGGTCCAGCACTCCACGCCCCATAGCCTGTGAAAAGATCATGGGTCAAGATCCTCTCCTACCATCATGAAAATGAGGGTTCTGATAATATCCCAAAAGTCTAAAGGCATCTCTCTTTCAGAAGTGTCAGCTTACAGTGAGGGAATGTAAATGTAATCTAGTACCCCTCCATCCTCCGAGAACTGCCCCCACCCCCAAACACACACAAACCATCACATTTTACCTGGCCGAGCTGACAAAGGCAAAAGGGTGGGGAAGGGAACCAAGTCTGGAGGACACCAGACACAGCATTAGGTCACCCTGCCCACTCTACTGGCCCAGCTGCCAGGTGGGGAAACTGCCAGATAGGCCACAAAACCGGGAAATAAGACGACACGAACGGAAGGGTTTGCTGCCATGTAACCAAACACTCAATGCCCCAGACCTCCAGCTCTTCATCTGTGTTCCTGGAGCCAGCACGTAGACTGATATTTAGTGGCACAGTCCCGGGCTGTCAAATGACTTCACTTTGACAGCGTGAATGTTAATCTCCCTTTCCAGAATATCCCAAACCCACCGCTATAACATAGTCCCTTAAATGTGCTGACAGGCACTCAGCAAGTACCGCCAGGCCTAATTGCTTCTCAGAAACCAGGGAGGCTGGGAGGCTGCCTCTGTCAAGTCAGTGGCAGGTAGAAGGTGGGGGTCAACATGCCGTTCCCTGACCCAAGGAAGTATGAAGTAGCGTTGTGACAGGTTATCTTCTGGCGGAAAGGCTAGGAATGGAAGACATAGATCTTGGATTCCCAAAGGCAAAGAGCGCTAGGCTGTCCCTGAAGATCCCCGAGCACACGTGTTCACCACACCTGAGGCCTCTCTGCCAAGCCCAGTTCTAGGGATCTCGTTTCTTTGCTGCCTCTCAAGATCCTTAAAAGCAGATAGCTCGAGAAGGAAAGGCAACGTTCCCGCTTCCGCAGACCCCTTGGTCCCTCCAGGCCACCGTGAAGTTAGTCAAGAATCCCAGTCCCTCGGGCAGCACACCTCCCATGGGCGCCACACGCCGCGCACACGGCAGAGACCCAGCCAGGCTATCCCGACGAGCGGCACCGGGTGTTGCCGCAGTGCACAGCTGGGCTGATCGCGCGCGGCGCTGCCCGTGAGTCTTCGGGAAAGCGAGCCCAGCGGACACGAGCTCTCAGGGACGACCTGGCGAGGAGGAGCTCTGAGCCTCTCTCCTCGCTACAACCGCCGCGACCCAGCCGGACCTCGGCGCCCCCCGCCTTCCCCCGGCGCTCGCTCTGGCCCCGCCCCTGGAGCCGCCATTTTGTGGCGTCTTCGGAAGAGAAGGCGGGACTGAGACCGCCCGGGTCGTCGGGTGCCGGCGACGAGGAGAGCCGCTTGGCTTGCACGGTGAAAGCGGCCCAAGGCGCATGGGGAGGCGCGCCACGGCGTCGTCCTTCGCGCCTCATCCGCATCCCCCGCCCCGAGTCCTACCGGCCAATCCACACGCGGCGCCTCGGGAACGATTACGCAGAGGCCCAATAAAGGAAGCGCGAGCGTCCGGGCCGACTCTACACAGAACCGGGCTGCGGCAAGTGCGTTCCGGCTGCAGGCTAAGCCCTAATACCACACGCGGCAGGCTCTCCCGTGGTGCAGAACAGTCTATACTAACCTCCGTAGCCTTGCTCCATGTCTTCGACGCGACCCGCCAGCAGACCCTTTTCTTAGGTTCCCTCAGAACGCATGCGTTCAACGTGCCGTCTGCTACTGGAAGACGAAGAGCGTACGTCTCTCCCCCTGGGCGCTACCATTGGTTGCTCAAGACGGCCCGCCCCCGCCGACCGTCTAGCCTTCCGGGTTGCAAATCTACGCATCTCGGGAGCTGTGACTCAAGGGTAAGCGAGTGCGCAAGAGCGTTCCGGTTCGCGCACGCGTGAGCTGCTCTAGCGCGATTACCCCGCGCAGGCGCACTCAGTGTCTGGTCACTTCAAGGGCCCCGCCCTCACCATTCACAACACAGACGACGACCTCGGCTGGGAAAGCACTTTATTAGGCTGGACTTCCAGCCTCCGCCACGCGAGTCCTGCCCCGTAAGGGTTATGGACCCCCACCGCCCTCCTCGTCATCTTCCACGTCGAGGCCCGGGATCCCGCGGATCTGGCACTGCAGCGCCCCGCCCAGCAAGGGTACTGGGCTCTCCTCCTCTTCTGGTGGTGGCGGAGGTGGCGGGGTTGCAGTCCCTGGGGCGGGCTCCAGGGGAACCGGGGGCTGTGCCGGCACGCCCTCTGTGAGCCCAATGGCTTCGCTTGGTGCCCCTTCATCCAGAGCGCCAGCCTCCACCTCGTCTTGTTCCTTTTCCTCCTCCGGGTTGTCAGTGAAAGGATTCTCGCCCTGTAGAGATTGATAGAGACCTTAATGGGAGGAAGGAGTCACTGGGACAGAGTGGGGAGCAGGCTCACACAGAAGTGGGGACTAGGGCAGCGCGTTCGCCTTCGTCTCACCTTCAGATATCGCTCCAGCTTCTTGCTAATGAGCTTGTTGTTGAGAATACTGCGGGCCACCATAAGAGAGGACTTCTTGGACTGCTCCATCATAAGCTATGGGCAGGGCAAACAGGGCTGGTGAGGCTGCTCTAGGAATCCAGCAAACCCAGCTGAGGGTCAGATTTACCAGTAACTAGCCCTAGTGTCTTTACGTGCACCTGGGGCTCCATTTGTCCAGTCAATCTGGGCAGGCATGCAAGGAACTAGGATGTGATCTGACCATCCACACCATATTTGCTGTTTGAAACCTGATTTGCTTACATAGAAACTATAGTAAGCTCTGGACTTAGTGGCACAGGCCGTGTAACTCCAGGGCATTCAAGTGGAAAGCCGACCGGGCTACAGAGTTTAAAGGAGACCAGGGCAACTTTGATTATGTCTCAGAAAATAAAAGATGGCTGGGCACTAAAGAGATGGCTCAGCTATATTTCAAAGACTCAGGTTCAATTTCTGCCACCCACAAGGTGGCTGACAACAGTCTCTAGTTCCAGGGAATATGAGACCCTCTTCTGGTTACCATAGCAAACAGACAAGCGCATAGTGAGCATACATGCAGGCAAAACATACAAAAAAGAAAACGAGGTGGGAGGGGAGCTGGACATAACAGTTTGATGATAGAGTGCTTTCTTAGCATTCTTAAAACCATAGGCTCAATCCCCAGATACACGCACACCCCAGGGTTGGGCTTGGTGGCCCACGCCTATATAATCCCAGCGCTTGGGATGCTGAGGCAGGAGGGTGGATCTTCCTGAGTTCAAGGCCAGCCTGGTCTACGGAGCAAGCTCCAGGATAGCCAGGGCACAGAAAAACCTTTGCCGCCCCTCCTCCCCCCAAAAAACCCACCAACAACAAAAAAGTAAGATGTAAAAACAATAAAGGTTTGGCAAGATGATTCAGTGGGTAAAAGCACTTGTTACCAAGCTGGGCAAATTGAACCCAAGGTCACAAAGGATAAAGCAGAGAACCAACTCCTGCAAGTTGTCCTTTGACTTCTACACACATGCAACCCCCCCCCATACACAGACAGACAGACAGACGCACGCACGCACACACAGGCAGGCATCTAGGAGCACACTGCCTTAGCACACAAGGAGATTGTTTAGACCCAATAAGGAGGGTATAAGAACAGCCCTAGCAATGCAGACCTGTAAGCTCAACACTAAGGGGAAGAGAGGACCAGTGCGAAGGCAAGGCCACTCGGACCTATAGAGTGACTCCAGGACAGCGTGGCTGCCAAAACAAATCGAGAATATACATGAAACTATGTTTAAATGTTGTACATCCTTTCCACTCACAGGATTGGGACGCAAATAATGGTAAGGTTGAAAAAGAGACACTTCTCTACTGGTGGAGCAACTGGTTACAGACTCGAAAAGCTGTTTGATAGAATACACCAGAAATACAAATTTGCCTCAGTAATTCCTATCCCAAAGTTTTTTTTTTTTGGATTTGGATTTTTTGAGACAGGGTTTCTCTGTATAGCCCTGGCTGTCCTGGAACTCACTCTGTAGACCAGGCTGGCCTCAAACTCAGAAATCCACCTGCCTCTGCCTCCCAGAGTGCTGGGATTACAGGTGTGCGTGGCCACCACTGCCCTTAAGAACTAGAAATAAATTGGTTCCTCTTCTGGCAGAGTATAACAGGCATGCTATGCAGTTTGATGCCTGGGCCTTTGTTGTGTTGAGACAGAGTCTTGCTGTGGCAGCACAGGCGATTCGGGGACGTTTTTGCTTGCTTTGGAATCATTGTTTGTTTGAGGTAGTTTGTAGGCCAGGCTGGCCTGACCTCACTATATAGTCCATGCTGGTCTCTCAAATTTGTGGCAATTTTCCTGCCTCAGCCTTTCAAGTGTTGAGATTACAGGAACATCAGACTATGCCTGGTTTATAAACTTGCTCTGAACTTGTGACCCTCCTGGTCTCTTACTGCTGGAACTGTGTAGATGTGTACTCTCACATCTGAGTCATTCTGTCTGGACGACTTTACGTTGATGCGCTGGGTTATTTCTTCAGTCATTGGAATAGACATGATTATGAAACCAAAGAACTGAAAGGGAGCTGGTGGTCTCTTTAGCACAAGGGGCTCAAACACAGGCAGCCAGGCTTGGCAACAAGTGCCTTTGCCCACTGAGCAACTCAGGAGACCTCACGGTTTTATATATTTTATCTATTAATAGACTGAGTATACTCAAGTAGCAGATTAAGGTAAAGAATTAGAATACTATTGCAGTTCCTCAATAATTTTTACTGGCTTACACACTGTCCTTTCTTACCTCTGTGTGACCAGAAGTTGAATATAAACAGCTGTTTTCCAGAATTTGGTCACAGTGACCAAACATGAGAAATACTTAAAAACAAAAACAAAACCCAATGTACAGGGCTGGAGAGATAACTCAGAAATTAAGAGCACTGACGGCTCTTCCAAAGGTCCTGAGTTCAATTCCCAGCCACCACATGGTGGCTCACAGCCATCTATAATGAGATCTGATGCCCTCTTCTGGAATGTCTGAAGACAGCTAAAGTGTTCTCATAAATAAAGTAAATCTTTAAAAAACAAAACAAAACCCAATGTACATACTTTCAGGTTTGTGCTTTTACTTCCGACTAGGCAAGTATCCCAAATGATAGTGCTTAACTATTCAGTGCTTCTTTGACCTTGATCCAACTGTGACTTACACTTACTGTGCCAGCATTAAAACAACCAACTGAGCTGGGCGGGGGGTGGGGGGGTGGGGTGGGGTGGGGGTGGGTGGTAGCGCACGCCTTTAATCCCAGCACTTGGGAGGCAGAGGCAGGCGGATTTCTGAGTTCGAGGCCAGCCTGGTCTACAGAGTGAGTTCCAGGACAGCCAGGGCTACACAGAGAAACCCTGTCTCCACCCCCCCCCCCCAAAAAAAAAAAGAAAGAAAGGAGACCACCACCACCAGAATTTGGCTAGTCATTAATCACTCAAATAAGCAAATAAATTAACAAGTTGCTACATATGTGGAGGGTGACGATCAGTGCCCAGAAGTGTCAGTCATGATGTGATTGATTTCTAAGACATCTAGATTATGAGACAGTCAAAGGAAATGGTCCCATATTAAAGATAACAAAGCAAACAAAATTAAAAACAGTAAAGAGGAAGCATTCCTTGACAGTGAGTGGATGTCAGTTTCTTCACTGTGTAGCCCTCCCTGACTATCCTGGAACTCACTCTATAGACCATGCTGGCCTTGAACTCAAGACACTCACTTACTTCTGCCTCCAAAGTGCTGGGATTAAAAAGGCAATTCACCAACACTGCCCTAAGTAGCTCTTCTTACAGTTATTTGGTACAAGTGCTTTCCTTATGTAACTGATCATTTGAGTACTCATTCACCAAAATGGACATCACCACCACCTGGCAGTGTCATCATACTTCAAAGTGGCAATTAAAAACAAATTTAATCTGGGCTTGGAGGTAGCAGTAGACAGTCCTCTGTGAGTTTGGGGCATCTTAGTTTATAATAACAAATTCCAGGGCAGCCAAAGCTACATGTGCAACACTGTCTTCAAAAGCCAAAGTAAACCAAACCAAACAAAAAAGCAAACAAAGCCACCACATTTAAAGAACATAGACTACCAGCAGAGATGTAGTAATATCTTTTTTTAACCCAGCCTGTTTGTTTGAACAGAAACAAAACATTCAGCAGAGGGGTTCAACAGCAGATGTAAACTGAGCAAGCCATAAGTCAAGAGTACATAGTAGTACTCTTGAGATTAAAGTAGAATCCTGCTTGAATCTCTCCTTCACTGAATTTGAGCCAAATGTCAAGCACTAAAGGCTTGATAGTGTGGATCTGAATTACCATTTATTGTTTGTTTGTGTGTTTGTTTAGTGGAGATCTGAGGACGAGTTCCACGAGTGGGCTCTTCCCTTCCACCATGTGAGCCCCAGGTACCAAATTCAGCAAGTGCCTTTCTTTACCCGCTGAGCCGTCCTGCTGGCTCAGCAGTGAGTATGTAAGAAGGCAGACACTGACCCAGAACTCCCACTCTTTTTCTCCCTCGTTTTTTTTCTTTCCTTCTGAATTAGCCTGGAGTCTTTTTCCCCCTATAGTTATTGGATCAGAGTTAAGACAATGAACCAAAACTGCACCTAAACAAGACATCTTGGTACCAACACGGCAGATCTTGAGGTAACAGCTGGTCCTGGTCAGATCAAGATGGTGATATGGACCAACTGAGTTCTTAGTGCTGGCTTTTGTTCACTTTCCTGTTAGAAGCGAAGACCACTATGAGCAGTGTCTGTCCCCAGCAGAGTGATCAGACTGCTAATAGAACTTCTCTTTTGCCACTGTTTGTCTCTTTGACTGGCTTCCTAGGACAAATGGCAGAGCCTAGTCCATTGGGATTCCCTGTGCTTGGGACTTTGTTCTAACTCAGGCAACAATTACACCATCTAAAGAACAGAGAGAAAAACAGTGAAGAAAAATGAATTGTCTCAGACAGCATCAAGTTCCTCAATATAATGCATAGTGACAGAGTAAGAAAAAGGAATAGAAAAAAAAAAAAGTCTAAAAGCTTCCCAAGACTGATGAAAGCTTTAATCTATACAACAAAGAAGCCCCGTGAACTGCAAGAACAAACACAGATACCTAGAGAAGATGCATCATTACTCACAGCACCAAAAGCCTAAGATAAGAAAAAAGCTCGAGCCGGGCAGTGATGGCGCACGCCTGTAATCCCAGCACTTGGGAGGCAGAGGCAGGTGGATTTCTGAGTTCGAGGCCAGCCTGGTCTACAGAGTGAGTTCCAGGACAGCCAGGGCTACACAGAGAAACCCTGTCTTGAAAAAAAGTAAAAAAAAAAAAAAAAAAGTAAAAAAATCCTTTTGTGAAGTAAAAGATACATCAAGAAGGTGAAAAACTGGGCATAGTGGTGTATGCCTTTAAACCTAGCACTTGGTAACATGAGGCAGGTGGGTCTGAGGCCAGACTTGTCTACACGCAGATTCAAGAACAGCCAGAGCTATGTAATGAGACCCAGTCTGGAAAAAATGAAGTGGAAACCCCGCCCCCCAGAATGAGCAAAATACTTACAAATCTTATCATATAAGTGACTTATGTCTCAAATATAAAAGAATTACAAGACGGGAGATATAGCTTACTAGAGTGCTAGCTTAGCATGGACAAGGTTCTAAGGTTAATCCTCGGCAATGTAAATGAACAAAAAACATTGAAAAACTCTACTAATTTTAGAAGACAACACTTTTGTCGACTTCACCCCAAGAACAGCACGCTCTCCTCAGGAGGGCGCTGCACTAAGTGTTAGGTCACACACAGACACGGGCTGGGGATGTAGCCTGTGGCAGACTGCTCGCCCAGCATGCATAAGGCCATGGTTCTGTCTCCAACATAAACCGGGCAGGGGACACGTGACTATAAATCTAGACAGGAAGAGCAGGGGTTCAGCTGCTCAGAGAAGTCATGAGTCTGGGCCTGGAGAAATGGCTCAACTATTAAAGGCTAGGCTTACAACCAAAACATTTTAAGAGAGAAAGGTCAATGTGGGCTACATGAGACCCTGCCTCAAACACTGGTAAGAATATATAGATAGTCCTATACTGCCTCTGAGGATATAAAATGGTGCAGCCACTTTGGAAAACAAATTTCATAGCTGCTCAAAGCAATTAAGAGTTATACTTTAGTGCCGGGCGGCGGTGGTGGTGCACGCCTTTAATCCCAGCACTTGGGAGGCAGAGGTAGGTGGATTTCTGAGTTCAAGGCCAGCCTGGTCTACAGAGTGAGTTCCAGGACAGCCAGGGCTACACAGAGAAACCCTGTCTCGAAAAATACCCAAAAAAAAAAAAAAAAAAGTTATACTTTAATGTAGACATTCTATTTTTAGGCATATATCCAAGAGAAATAAAAATAAGCCCATATACTAACTTGTAAACAAATGTTCCTGAGACTGTTATTATTATAGCCAAAAGGTAAAAAAAAAAACGACATGAAGGCCTAAGAGCGAGCTGTTCTTGACCCCTGGGGGTATTGAATGACCCCTTCACAGGGGCTGCATATCAAATATTCCACATATCAGGCATTTACATTATGACTCATAACAATAGTAAAAACAGTTATGAAGACGCAACAACTAACTGTTAAAGAGTTGCATTAGGAAGGTTGAGAACCACTGTCTACGAGGATTAGTGGAGTTAGAAAAACTAAACCAAACCAACAAAAATGTCTTTAGGCAATGACTATATTAATCCATTCAAAGGATGAAGATGATCCATGCTATAATGTAGAGGTCCCTGAAAATGCCATGCTCACAGTGAAAGAAGCAATTATAGATAATGTGTTTTGTGATGATTTACAAGCAATGTTGGAAACAGCCGAATATATAGTAAACTGGAAGCCCCCTAGGACCAGGATTTGATGAGAAGTTAAAGGTGGGTGCTAGCTAACATGTTATATGTTTTTTGTTTGTTTGTTTGGTTGGTTGGTTGGTTTTTCGAGACAGGGTTTCTCTGTGTAGCCCTGGCTGTCCTGGAACTCACTCTGTAGACCAGGCTGGCCTTGAACTCAGAAATCCTCCTGCCTCTGCCTCCCAAGTGCTGGGATTACAGGCGTGCGCCACCACGCCAGGCTAACATGTTATATGTTAACTATGGTATGATTACAGAACTTTGAGGTTGGTGGGATTGACTCAAAATTCTAATTTCAAAGAAAAAAAAAAGAAATTGTGTGTCTATTATTAATGTATTAGTGTGTGCATGTGCACATATGTGGAAGAGTTAGAGATTTGGGGTATCTATTCTCATCATTCTCCACCTATTTTTTTGATCCAGGACTTCCACTGAAACTGAAGCTCATCAATTTATCTAGAATGGCTGATCAGAGAGCTTTAGGAATCTACCTGTCTTTGTGTCCCTGAGATGGAGATGACTCGAGGTATAAGAAGCCGAGGCTGGCTTTTCCACAGTGTCATGTGATGCGACTAGCCGTCTCACTCTCACTGCCATGGTCTCCTCACCGTGGACTGCACCTTTCAACTGTAACCTAAAATAAACTGTACCTTTTTTAAGTTGCTTAAGTGGTCAGGTATTTTGTCATGGCAATGGGAAAAGTATCTAATTAATTACCTATATCCTAAATCCAGCTTCAAGTATCCTTATAAAAGCTATATAGAAGAATCATAGAGAAGAAAGCTTTGTAAATGCCCAGAAGACATGGCCTCAAGGCCAGTAAGCCAGGGACGTCTGCAGAGTGGTCTGAACACAGGCCTGCATCCCTGCACATCAGACAGTTTATCACCTGAGCTACCTTTGCTTTCCCAGGCTCCCTCCCTTCCCTCTGTGCTGCTTTTCTTCTTTCTGACATTGCCAATATAGTTCAGGCTGTACTTGAACCTGCACGCTTTCTCAAGTCTCCTCAGCACCAGGATTACAGGGATGTACCAACAACTTAGATAAACTGTGCTTTTGTTACAATTGTTGTGACAGGGTCTCACTATGCAGCATTCAATAGCCTCAAACTCATAGATCCACCTGTCTCTGCCTCCCAAGTGCTGAGATGAAAGGTATGTACCACCAGTTTGACTAAAGTGTACAATGGATATATTATGATACTATTGTTGTTATTGATATATGTCAACTACAATTTAGTAATCAGTTACCAAAATAATAATATATGGAAGCTTTTTAGTTCTCTAATCTGAAACATACTTTTTTTTGTTTGTTTGTTTGGTTTTTCGAGACAGGGTTTCTCTGTGTAGTCCTAGGCTGTCCTGAAACTCACTGTGTAGACCAGGTTGGCCTCGAACTCAGAAATCCACCTGCCTCTGCCTCCCAAGTGCTGGGATTACAGGTGTGCGCCACCACGCCCGGCTTTGTTTTTGTTTTTGAAATAGAACTTTACTCTGTAGCCCAGGTGGGCCTAGAGCTAACAGCAGTTCTTTGTCTCAGTTTCCCAAGTGCCACAGGTGTGAGCCATCATGTCTGACTCATCTGCAACTTTCAAATGTGTAGCATTTAAACTACATTCAAATTGCCTCACCTTGAGCCGGGCGTGGTGGCGCACGCCTGTAATCCCAGCACTTGGGAGGCAGAGGCGGGCGGATTTCTGAGTTCAAGGCCAGCCTGGTCTACAGTGTGAGTTCCAGGCCAGCCAGGACTACACAGAGAAACCCTGTCTCGAAAAACCAAAAAAAAAAAAAAAAAAAAAAAAAAAAGCCTCACCTGTAATTTCATCAAAGGTAAACTATGTCAATTCCGACTTTATACTTTCTTAGCTAGAGCTAATTTTTCCTACATTTTATTAATGTCTTATCCATCTTTCACCATCTTTTTTTCATAAGTGGACTGAAGCCCATTCATCAAGAGGGAAATTACGCCTGGTACAAGAAACCTAGCCAAGTACCCAGGGCCAGTGAGGTTATGGATCTTGGAGGAGAACCTACAACCACCATTTTACTAAAACAGCAAACTTCTGAACTACAGTCTAAGCATTTGTCCTTATCCCCACCAGTATGTGCAGTCTTCGCTCCTCATCAAGGAAACCTTTTCTAAGTGAGACACCATTATAGACAATCACAACAAACCAAAGTGCAGTTGTGGAGCCCAGTTCCAACTGATACAACCGCACTGATATAATACAACTCTTTAGTCAAAGGCTTAGTAATCATTGAGAAAAAAGGAGTGAAAAGATGGTAAGAGGCAGAGGAACAGGGAGTTTGCTGTGAGACTATCTTCTAGAAACAGCAGCAGCTGCATCCATGTAGTCTCATAAGATGGCTGCCTAAACATTAACTAACAAGGATGGGATGAAACCAATAGACATACAAATGCAAAAAGGGAAACTCAAGAGGCCCCGACTTAGACAAAGAACTACCACAAGGAAGAATGCTGAGACTGGGACAAAGAGTCCTCCCCAGGGAAGAATATAATTGGTTATTCAAGTTTAGATCAGCCTTGAAAACACAAACATGACGTAATATTATACAGACTGAGCAGGTTGCATTTATCTATTTAGGAAAACACAAACACATTCTCATATGTTTAACAACAAATAAAGAACAAGAGGCCATGGATTTGAAAGAGAGAAGTAGAGGAGGCACATGGAGGGGTTGCAAAGAGGAAAGGAAAGGGGAAACGATGTCGTTGTAAGTTCAAAAAACACCCAGACCACCAACC
Source organism: Apodemus agrarius (assembly GCA_964023405.1). Lineage (NCBI taxonomy): Eukaryota > Metazoa > Chordata > Mammalia > Rodentia > Muridae > Apodemus > Apodemus agrarius. Next base: position 51,957,967 of record OZ030026.1, on the reverse strand, counting down.
AGCCCGACATATTTTTGACCTCAGACAGGCCTGAGAACACACTGGAAGACAAGAAAATGTAATAATTTTCTTACCAAATATGCCCCCCACATCAAATATACACTCCTTCTGTCCACAATTGGAACAGCACTGCTGTCTACTCAGTTCCTAGGAATGAGGATCACTCGGGGCTCCTGGTCCCTCCCACAGGCCTATATTTCACCTGCATTCCTCCTCTTCATTCTTAGCCACGTGGCCCGAGACCAGCTCCCTATATTCTTCATGGCAGATGTGTCTAGTTCATCATTATCCCTAATACTTTTATCCGACTACTGAATGCTCCAGTGACAGAAGCACACTTAAGTCTAATTCCCTTCTCTCTTCCAGCCATAACACTACTGTTTGTTGGCCTCTGATTTCTGGAACTAATTTAGCTGTTGATCCTTAAAAGTCCAGCTCAATGTCACCTCTGTCAAACAGTCTGCATGTATCTCCTTGGCCTTCCTTCTTGCCCCTGCCTTCCTCACAGTCCCACACGGGCGAGAAGAGACTCCAACTCCAGGAAAGAACACCTGCGCCCCAACTCACCCTGCGGTTTCGGTTGTGATCCACAGTCTTGAGATGCTTTTGGATGATTCCAAACTGCATGGGGATGAAGAGGTCGCAGGCTGCACAATGAGCCGCCTCCACCTTCTTCACAAAATGCTCCATAGCTATTTCTGTTGGGGGCAGAAGAAAGCAGTCATCACTGGTCTCAGGTGCCAAAGACATCAGCCTAGTTTCTTAACTTTCCCTGCCACGTCTACATGAGCCTGAGGCTGGGTGAACAGTGGGACATCAAGTTAGTACACCAAGAAGCAGAAGAGGCCAGGCTAGGGGCCTACCTGGTGGCAGCCATCCTGCTGGGATGGAACCTCCTCACCTTGGGTCAGATCTTGGTCTCTGTAGATTTGTTGGATCAGACCATCAAGGTCCTCCACAGTTTTTCGGAGCTCCTCTGTCTTCTTGGTCTTGTTGGTGACATATTCCTATCAGAGACACAGATGTTTGTGTCAGCTGCCTGGTGGTCCCAGAGATTAGAGAACTCAATAGCAGATGTGCTGCTCAGAAGCTTGCCTGCAGGAAGTCAGCAGTCTGCTTGGGAAGCTTGGTGCCTACATATTTGAAGTGTTCCTTGTGGAACTTGCTGTCAAGGTGGCTACCCATCTCATCCTCATAGAAGGTCCGGTATTTGCAGAGAGAACACACAAACTGGATCCTGCCACAGGAGGGAAACAAGAGACTGAGGCTGCAAGGGTCTTAGGAAATGTCACTGCTACCCCAACCCAGGTGCAGGCCTTGAACAGGCCTCACTCTGAAGTGCAGTCCCAGCTGAGGGGTAGGCTGGGACTGGCAGGGTTGGGAGCAGAAAGGGACAGTCTGTAGGCTGCAGTTACAGCAACGCAGGGGGTAGGGAAAGAACTCTTCCTTCCCACAGGCAGGAGGCTGAGACCTGAGGCAGCTACTGCTGCAACAGGCAGAGAGTCGCTGGAAGGTTGTCGGAAGGCCTCTCTACCAAGGCTAGGCAGGCGCTTGTGCATTTGGCCCAGCTGGGGACCGGAAGGAAAGATGCCCTGGCAAGAGCCAGGAGGGCCTGAGGTGCAGAGTGGAGTACGCAGTCCCGAGGCAGTGCCTGAAAAGGTGCTGCATCTTCCTTCTCAGGTCTGGGGGACTCAATGGCCCAGCCCATCCTCTGCTCAGAATGCCTGGGGGGTGGTGTCAGGAGGGATGGGAGGCAGCAGGCCTGGGCACCTGCTGCCTCATCTTCCTCTTCCCAGAAGAGACCAGTCTGAGCTGGAAGGAGGGCGCCCGCCTGGCCTGCCAGAGGGCAGCCTGGATTCACCGGGCGAGGTGCTCTGTCTAGGCCTCGTGTCCACAGCAGAAGCCTGGGGTCTAGGGCCTGGGCTGGAACAGGCCACCGCGGCAAGGGGCGGAGGAGGCCAGCCGCCACCGAGGCCTCGGGGCGGGTCCCTACCTCTGCCGGACGTCCTTATCTGGGCCACGGGGTCAGCTTTGTCTGAAGAGCCCAGGGGCCGGGCGCCGGCGAGGCTGAGTGGAAGGTCCAGCAAGAGCAAGAGTCTGAGGCGGAGGAGGCAAGCGCCAGTGCGGGAGCCCTGAGGGCAGACAGACCCGACCAAGGGGCGTGAAGGGCTCAGCCACAGAAATGCCCGGCCTGAGAGGGCCGGTGGGCAGGGCCAACAGCAGACCCAGAGGCTGCCATAGCCCACAGGTGCTGTCATCTCTCCTGGGCACGGCGGTGGCCTCTTGGCAGCTAGCTGGGGTGGCACAGGCGCCTTGGACCTTGAGTCTCTGATGAGCTGGCCCCCTCCCTCAGGGGCATCGGGCCCCCTGCGCACCTCAGGGCTTGTGCGCTGAGTGACCTAGTGCTGGAACTTCTGGGCAATGGTGCTGAGCAGTGCCAGGTCTCAGGCCACAGATGGCAGCGGTCGCCAGGTGGCCACAGAGGGGCAGGGGATGAGTCAGGACTTGGGAGCTGGGCCTGGCGGGAAGCAGGGTCCATGCACAGCAGAGCAGGTGGTGGCTCCCGAGGGAGGTCAGAGGGCGGCGAGATGCAGCGCTATGGCCCTGCTCTCCGGGCGGGCGGAGCCCCAGCGAGGGCAGAGGCAGAGGGCTGGAGGGAGACAGTTACCTTTCCACCATGCGGTCTCGCTGCCGCCTTTTCTGTTTGTCCTGGCTCTTCTTGCTTGCCTGCAGCTTGCGCTTGGCCTGGCTGCTCTCGTCCTGGGCGGTCAGGGCCCCTGTGGTAACAGAAAAGCAGACTCACCAGCAGGACTAACAAAATAGACCCTGTGGCCTGTGGCTGAGTCACCCGCTGTGCACTGCAGAGGGTCCATCTGAGCAGCTGTATACAGAAAGCCTCAGGCCTTGAGCAGGGCTGGGCGCCCTGGGCTGGGCTGAGCAGGAAGTAGATTTGGCTTAGGCACCAGGAGAGGGGGGACACGTGCTGACCCCTCTATTTTCTGGAACACCCTCACTCTCTGAGGAGTGGGTGCAGAGAAGCTGGAAGGCAAAGACAGGCTGTCTTGGTGGGAACACAAGCGTGTTCAGAGGGACTGGGTGGCGGATACAGGGAGGCCGTTCGCATGGCCCTGCCCACCCCCCCACCGGGCACCGCGGCAACAGTGGGTTGAGGCTGGATTTACTGTTAGGTACCTGCTGGCGCTCATCACTCAGGTGGGGGGACACGGACTCCCAACAGGGGCTGGAGAGGCGCTAAGGGAGAGGACACGCAAACCAGAGCCGTAAAAACTGCACCAAGGGTTCCAGCTTGGACACCAGCCACTGAGGACTTGGAACTGTGTGTTATTGAGGGACCAAGGGGTGTGTGTGTGTGCCTGGGGCCTCCCACACTTTTGCTTGCTGCCCCCACCTGAAGGCAAAACCAAAGTGCTAGACTGGAGGCCACAGCATCCAGAACCTCTGCCTAGGGGAAACGGAGGCAGGCTGGGAGGGCAGAGTAGAAGAGGCCCTGCTAACGTACACCCCCTACGGAAGGTCCCAGCCAGTCATCTTTCTGCTCCAACCCTGCCCTCAGCTGGTCTCCTCCCACACACCGGGGACAAGCGTCCCGTGCCCAGGTGACCCTGGAAGACACTCCCCCATGCCCAGGTGACCCGGGAAGACTTACCTCTCTCTGAATCTTCCTTGCCTTCTTCTCTCCCGTCCTCTTTTCCCTCCTCGTCCTCTCCTTCCTAATGTACAATTTTTAAAATTCAAATTTAAAAAGGGCATAGCTACTTAGACTCTAAAGGACTAAGGGGTGTCAGGCCGTCCCACTGAAATGGGGGCGCAGAGGCCTGTGCGCCCCCATTTCTCCCAAGGAAGCACATGGGCAGTGAGTGGTCTGTACTTCCCCTAGAGACCCAGCCTCCGTGTGCTGGTCACTCACCACCCATGCACACAGGTAACGCCACGCTGCCTGTGAGCCTTGCAGCAAGGCTGTGTGTGTGTCTTTAAGCCAGCTCTGGACCCCTAGGCCCCACCTGCAGAGAGCAGCGCCTGAGGCCTAGGGCTACTTACTGCTCGGGAGCCTTTCTCCACAGCCTCGGCCCCTTCAGGGCCCTCTGCAGCTTCCCCCTCAGTGCCTTCATCTGCAAGGACAGAACAGTCACGCTCCAGCCAGGAGTCCCGTGGGGGCTGGGAGTAGGGCACCACATCCCCACCTACCGTTGTCCGAGTCACTGTTGTCTGAGCAGTCTGTTCTGGTAGCTTTGCTGTCTGGCTCGTCAGGACTGCCCCCCTGCTTTCTTTTCTTCTTTTTGGTCTGGAAGAGAAAAAAAGTGAACTCAGAGATGGTAGCTATATCCCAGCACGGGTCAGGAGGGGTAGGTCTGCTTATTCACCCGGAAGTCAGCTGTGGTCCAGGTCTTCCAGGTCCGCCTCATCTGCTTCATGCCATTGCCAAATCCGAAGCCAAACCGGGAGCCACCAGAGAAGGCACCCCCGCCACGCATGCCCTGGAACATGCCATACTCGGGTATGATGTTCTGGGAGAAGAGGGAGGGCAGCCGGGAGGCACCAGGCATGCACTGGCCCCGGGCCCCCATGGGGTCTTCCCACACGCGCCCATAGCCCGAGGCCATTGGCCGTCCACTCCGGGCATCCCGGGCCCAGCCCTGAGCCCTTGGACCAAATGTTTCTCCTCCACGCATTCGAAACTGGTCACGATAAGCATCATATTGGCCCTCATAGGCCATTTCCATCTCAGGGTCAAGCTCGCCATAGTCATAGCTCGACCGGTAGAGGTCTCGTTCACTCAGGATGGCCCTCGAGTCACAGGCCTCATAGGAGTCATATCTGTGGAGACACATGGCAAGCATCAGGCAGAGCCCTCTGGAGCCCCTCGACTCCAGCTCGCCTAGCCTACTGCCCTACTACGCTCTCACTCCTAGTCTCACAAAAAACTCAACACAATTCCTAGGAAGGAGGCCAGCCCACCTGGCTAAGACAGAGCCATGTTTAGGCTTATTTCCCCATTCTTCAAAGTACAGGGTCCTCTCTGTACTCCCCTCTCCAAGCCTCACTGGGAAGCATCAGCAGACGCAAAGGAAACAGTGGCCCCGCCCTCCACTCCAGGCCCTGCTTCCAAAGCTCCATGTTAGAGCCAGCTGCCCTGCAGCAGTGTGAGCCACGGTCCTGCTCTTCCCAGGATCCCCGGGGCTTTGTGTGGTCCTCCCAGTGATCAGCCCGGCCCCTCCCTCCTCACTGTCTGTCCTCCATCAGCTCTCAGTGGAAGCTATCCAGCTCCCCTTTAGCTTATGCTAGAAATAGATGAGCCCTTCTTACTATGGTGCAAGAACTCTTGAAACAAACCAAAAGCAATTCTGCCAATGACAACACTCATGGGCTATTCTCTGCAGGAGGACAGACTGAGGGCGAGGCTCAGCCCAACCAGTGCTATCACTTACTTACATGCAGGCAAAGGGTGTGATCTGCTTTGCTTCAGTAGCTCTATCTATGAAGCCAGGACAAACGGTCCCCAGAAGCATATATTTATAAGGCACCAGCAAGTGGTCATTAAGTACTCTTGTGCTTTTTTTTTTTTTTTTTAAAGGCACATTGGTATTTTGCCTGCATGGATGTTTATGTGACATTGTCAGATCTTGCAGTTACAGAGAGTTGTGAGGACCAAGTGGGTGCTGGGATTTGAACCCTGGTCCTCTGGAAGAACTGTCAGTGCTTTTAACTGTTGAGCCACCTCTCTAGTCCCACGTTCACTTATGTGCCTAACAACTTGGATGGAGATGACCTGGACCTGGCTCCCAGTGGTCAGTCCCAAAGGATTATCCCATACTTTTCCCCAAACCCAATTTGCCCTGCCTCGGCACTGTGAGGATCCTCCCTTGTCCCGAAGGAAGGAGACATTAGACCCTACTCCTGAGAAGCCACTCTGTGGATACAGTCAAGACGGCATTCCAGGGGCCTGCTCCTGCCTTGCACACAGGGTGAGCTGGCCACTGGGGTGAACAGGGAAGCACAGTGACCGCACCAGGAGCACAGCACTGGGAAGCACAGAGCAAGGACAGAGGAAGTGGATACGCAAAGACATTCGGGAAAGATTCTAGCAGACAGGACCCTAAGACCCTAGGCAGCACCCCAACTTACCTTTCTCCACCACCTGAGCCGTACACACCTCCTTGTATCATGTCTGTCTCCAAGTGCGGCATCATATCTAAGCGCTGATTAACTCTGGATAAAACGGAATCGGCACTGGCGCTACCCGAGGCACTAGGGTTTGCATTTGTGTCAGAGCTAGCCATTTCCCAAGAGTGTGAAGTGGCCATACCATACCCATAGTTGGTGCTGTTATCCTGGCCATAGCCATAGCCATAACCATAGTTCTCGTAGCCTGCAGTTAGGGAGACAGAGGGACAGAAATAGAGGGGGTAGGGAGAAGGGAGGAGGTAACGGACAAACACAGAAAAAAAAAAAGGTGTTTTGGTCAAAAAGAAGCTGGGGGAACTCTTAGCCACTCGAGGCTGGGTAGGCCGGCCCTTCTCATGCTAAGGAGGACATCCTGTGCCAGTTCCAGAAACACCCACCTAAGTTCTGCTTGGCCACATAGGCAAGTAGGAAACATAAGTGGTACAGTTCTAAGAGTATGGCTAGATACTTGCCTCTATTTGTCCCCGAGTTCCAAGTTCCATATCCTACAGAAAGCAGAGAGGGTAGTTAGTATTTCTGCAGCAACTCCTAGAACAACATGGGTTTAGACTTACGATAGTTTTCCTCAGTACCCGACTCAGCTTTCCAAGGTGCTATACACTGAGCGCCACACAGGCACCTGGTTATTCTCTCTCTCCCCAGCTCTGACTCAGCTTTGAGACTCTGGGTTCATAGTATTTAAGAAGCCTCCTGTTTCTAACACGCCTAACTAATAAACTTGGCTCCTACACTCCTTCACTATAGAAATTAGACTTCGATAACTTTCCCTTCCTGGCTAAGAGACTGCAGGCTACAGTGTCTGCCTAGCATGTGTAAGGCCCTGAGAAGCCTTGTATAGAAACATACCAAACACAGCTATTATGTTTCAGCAATGAGGTCTAGGGACAAAACTCTGAGATAGACTTTTTTTGTTTTTTGGTTTTTTGAGACAGGGTTTCTCTGTATAGTCCTGGCTGTCCTAGAACTCACTCTGTAGACCAGGCTGGCCTCGAACTCAGAAATCCACCTGCTTCTGCCTCCCAAGTGCTGGGATTAAAGGTGTGGGCCATCACCGCCCGGCCTGAGATAGAGTTTTATCCTGTACTACAAAATAACAACCAACTGACTGACTGACTGACTGACTGACTGAAGGAATGAAGAATATACAAACTGGTATACAAGCAGTACATACTGACTGTCCTCTGTACGGTCACTGCTGTATTAATATCAGGTCAGATATTGCTACCCTCATGATATCCTGACAAGACCGAGTCTACCTGAATTCCCTTATGAAATGGGGCACAGCACACAAGGCCCCTTCCCTATCCAAGGACATATGAATAGTGAACACTTTAAGGTGTTATTTGAGGATGATCTCTCTCCTGTGATGTAGATATTAGAAGATGTTGTATATGCTCCTAGAAACAACCCTTCACCCGTGCTCCTGTAAGAAAGCCCAACTAAATTAAGGCCCATCAAACGAGTGGACTGGCGTTTATGTTCTGGCGCCCTGCCTAGGGTACAGGACAGGCATTTGCTCCTAGTGCCCCAGGGAAAGCCACGCAGCTATTGCCCAACTGGAGCAGAAAAACAGATGGTCCAGAAACCCTGCCTTAATGAGAGGGCTAAAAAGTCCTTGATGCATCATCTAGGAGCACAGTGCATTAGGGAAGGGCAGTAAGCATCTCCTGGAATCAAGCATGGAGGCGTACATCTCATTCTGGCACTTCAGAGGACCATGCAACTCAAGATAAGTGTTGGCTACATAGTAAGCCGCACACCACCCTGGGATACAGAGTGAGACCTTACTTTAAAAATCCCAGGGGGCAGAGGCTGGCAGAACTCTGTGAGTTCAAGGCCATTATGGTTCACACAGTAAGTTGCAGGCTATAAGACTATTACGAATTTTTGAGACTGTCTCAAAAACAGAACAAACAATAACAAAACACTTTTTTGAAAAAAAAAAAAAAGGTCTTTGAAAGGACAATCTGGATCATAAACTAAATATCCTTTAGGTTTGATCAAATGTAGTAAAAATTCATTCCTGGAGAGTAAACGCCAAAAGAGCAAAACCCACATGAGAACTGAGAGTCACTGGGACCCCCAGAGGGACACAGGACAGATGCCCACTCAGCTAGCTCCTCCTAGAATGACCCGTCATGTCCTTGTGCATGGCATCTCTGCTCTACTGACAGACAAACCACACCCATCCCTGGGCAGGAAACCAAACCACAGTGAGAAGACAGCATAATGAATGACAGGGAACAGGGAAACTAAATAAACTGAACGGACACCATCTGCATTTGGGCTGTATACAACAAACTGGGACGACGATGGAAACCACCGAAGGAATTCTAGAAGACTGCTATGTTTAATAAACTGTGGCATGAGAGCTCACAAAGTGAACATCCTCTCGGGATGGGGAAAACCAAACCATGTGTCTATGCGACAAGTATCTCGGATAAAATGATCTCAGCGTGCTGGGATGCTGTTTGCTGTTTCAGGAAGATGTGACAGAGAAAGATCTTATAAGCGAACAGTGATCTAGCAGTCATTTCCACAGGCCGGAAAGGTCGTCAACAGAGTCCAAGAGAATCAAGCAGCTGTCCAGAAGGTTGGTTGCTAGAATCACAAACACTGGCCACAGACAGGACCGGGAAGCAAGCACAAACACACCTAGGACTCTGCAGGGGCTGGCTCAAAGTGTCATTCAGGCTTTTCGGTATCAAGGAGCTACCAGCACCAAGTAAGGATGAACTAGGGAAGGTGGTGGGAATGAGCCAGTGGACAACTGCACATTTCAAGGATAGGCAGTCGGCCTCCTATGATCAGACCAGAGGCGCCATCTGTTAAGCACAGGCCTGTAATTCCATTTGCCTGGAAGACCACAAGCTCAATGCCTTCCTGGACTAGAGAGTCCCTTTGGACAAGCATTCACTCTATGCTACTTGCTATACCTGGAATGACTGAGACTCTGACGGACTCTCAGGAGGTGGGAATGGGGGGCTGTTCCCTCAGCAGGAAGCGACACCTAGAATGTGTGTCCATGAGACCTGCCCGGTCAGAAGAGGCATTTCTACTGACTCTGTCCACAGAGGGAATGAGTTCCTGGTTGGCAAAGGAAATTTTATTTTGTTTTCCCCCCTTCCCCTGTTGTAGCTCTGGCTACTCTACTTTGTAGACTAGGCTGACTTCAAACCTCACAAAGAACTTCCTGCCTCTCCTTGAGTGATGATTAAAGACTTGTGCTGCTATACCCGACTAACAGTAAAAATTTTAAAAGAAAAAGTTGAGTATGGGCCTTTACTCCATAATCCCAGTGCCAAGGAAGGAAAGTCAGGAGGACTGGCAGAAGTTCTAGGCCACCCAGGGAAACAGAGCAAGAACCTGTCTTACAAAGAGAAGGAGATGACCACAGTAAGCAACAGCAACAGACAAAGTGAGCATGTTTTAATAGTTCAATATTAAGAATTATAGGCAGGGCTGGAGAGATGGCTCAGCAATTAAGAGCACTATGGTGGCTCATGACTATAATGGGATCTTCTGTCATGCAGTTGTACATGCAGATAGAACATTCATATATGTGTGTGTGTGTGTGTGTGTGTGTGTATAAAACAAACAAACAAACAAACAAACATTTTCGGGTTGGAGAGATAGCGGTTAAATACTCTTCCAGAGGTCCTGAGTTTAAATCCCACCAACCACATGGTGGCTCACAACCATCTGTAATGGGATCCAATTGGGATCCAATGCCCTCTTCTGGTGTGTCTGAAGACAGCTACAGAGTTCTCATATAAATAAAGAATAAATCAATCTTTACCAAAAAAAAAAAAAAAAAGAAGAAGAAGAAGAAGAAAGGAAGAGGGAAGGAAGGAGGAAGGAATTATAATCTGCATGCTGCGTGAGCCACCAGGATGTGATAGTAAATGTTGGCTGTCATCTGGACGTGACGTCTAGAGTCAACTAAAACTTCCTGACTAATCACTTGAGGTCAGAACCCATGCTAGATCTGAGCCACATCTCCTGGTGTCGCCACAAGAGGCCGTGGAAGAAGGAAGCTTTTGCTCGTTGCCTGCTGGTCCTCACTCGTGCTGGCAAGCTCATCTGTCTTGTGGCTAAGGCGCCCTTCTCTGGCCTGAGAACCTTCTTCCAACTGCAAAGCAGAATGAAGACAGCCTGAAGCAGTTCTCTAGGGATCCTTCAGGATTCCTATCAGATTAGGACAGCTGAGACATCAACTCTGTGGACACTACCATATTCTTGGCCTATCTGTCAGGAAACAGCCACTATTCACACAGAACTTATGATGTAACCCCAGTACTAAGAGACTCAATGTCCTCTCCTGGCTTCTGAGGGTAAAAGGCATGTATACAATGCACAGACATACATGTAGACAAAACATTCATATAAATGAAATTTTAAAAGTGAGAAAAATTAATTAAAACATCCATGTACGACTAGACATGGTGTGACAGTGCGCTTACTCTTACTAGGCAGAAGCAGGCAAATCTGAGTTTAAGGCCAACTGAGTCTGCATAGCAAGTTCCAAGTCGGACAGGGCTACATAGTGAGACCTTGTTGCAAAACAAAACAAAACTCTCTTCAGGATTTATTTGATAAAAAATGATGCACTGATTTTAAAACTGTATGTGCAAAAACAAGCAAATTATAACAAGGCAACCTTTTCTTTCTTTCTTTCTTTCTTTCTTTCTTTCTTTCTTTCCTTCTTTCCTTCCTTCCTTCCTTCCTTCCTTCCTTCCTACTTTCTTTTTTTTGTTTTTTCGAGACAGGGTTTCTCTGTGTAGCCCTGGGTGTCCTGGAACTCACTCTGTAGACCAGGCTGGCCTCAAACTCAGAAATCTGCCTGCCTCCGCTTCCGAAGTGCTGGGATTAAAGGCGTGCGCCACCACCGCCCAGCTTTTTTTTTTTTTTTTTTAAAGACAGGGTTTCTTTGTGTAGCCTTGGCTGTTCTGAACTCACTGTATAGAGCTCAAACTTACAGATATCCAACTATTTCTGCCTCCTGAGTTCTGGGATTAAAGGCAGTGTGCCATCACCGCCCAGCTGCAAGACAAGTTTTTTAAAAAAAGGAGTTTAAAAAAAAAAAAAAAAAAAAAAAAAAAAAGCCGGGCGGTGGTGGCACACACACCTGTAATCCTAGCACTCTGGGAGGCAGAGGCAGGCGGATTTCTGAGTTCGAGGCCAGCCTGGTCTACAGAGTGAGTTCCAGGACAGCCAGGGCTACACAGAGAAACCCTGTCTCAAAAAACAAAAAACATAAAAACAAAAACAAAAACAAACAAACAAAAAGCCAGGACTGGCTCTACATACCTTTAAATCCAGCACTTGGGAGGCAAAGGCAGGTGGATCTCAGTGAGTTGAGGCCAGCCTGATCTAAAAGTGAGCTTCAGGACAGCCAGAGCTACATAGTGAAACCCTATCTCAAAGAACAAAACAAAAAGTTAAAATAAGTGGGAGGTGGTGGTGGTACATGTCTTTAATTCCAGCACTTGGGAGGCAGAGGCAGGCGGATCTCTGTGAGTTTAAGGCCAGCCTGGTCTACAGAGTGAGTTCCACCACAGCCAGGCTACACAGAGAAACCCTGTCTGGGAAAAAGAAAAACAAACCAAAATGTTAAAAGATCAAATCCAGGTGACTCATGTTAATAGATTTCAAAATCTACACTATCCAATAGTTGACACAGAATGCCACTGGGGAAAATTCAGACAAATAGCCCCTGAAAGAGAACAGACTTCAGAAACAGTAACAGATAACGGATTTTCAATAGATACAATGCAATTAAACGGTCTGAACCTTGAGTTTCATTCTGGAAGCCACATAAAGGTAGCAGGAGAGCCTATTCCCATAAATTGTCTCCTCTGACATCCACATGCACGCAGTGACACACACACACACATACACACGGAAAGAAAGGGAGAGGAGGGAAGGAAACAGATCAGTGAGTTGTCTCCATGGACCCGAGTGGTGAACAAAGAGGACTGATGGGGGCGGGGAGCACCGAGACCAGCTTTCTCAGAGGACTGATGGGGGCAGGGAGCACCGAGACCAGCTTTCTCAGAGGACTGGTGGGGGCAGGGAGCACTGAGACCAGCTTTCTCAGAGGACTGATGGGGGCAGGGAGCACCAAGACCAGCTTTCTCAGACTGAGCAGCACTGAGAACAGACTGGTGGCACCTGTGGGTCTCTCTCATCAAGTGTCGACTTCTGTTTCTTCACAACTGATTTTATCAACTGGAAATTTCCTTCAGTGTGTGTTCATTAGCTTGAAATAACCTAGCTGCGATCTCTTAAGATCCAGCTGATGAGACCCTGCCTTCAGGCTCTTCTGCTGCAGCCTGCTTGCCAAGACCCTGGGGGTCTGAATTAATAGTTTGTCTCATCTGACTCAATCTTTTCCACTTACATCTAGTAGCAGAAAGCTCTGAATGTACTCAATACAAAAATCATCAACTTTCTTTTTTTTTTTTTTTTTTTTTGGTTTTTCGAGACAGGGTTTCTCTGTGTAGCTCCGGCTGTCCTGGAACTCACTCGGTAGACCAGGCTGGCCTCGAACTCAGAAATCCACCTGCCTCTGCCTCCCAAGTACTGGGATTAAAGGCGTGCGCCACCACCGCCCGGCAATCATCAACTTTCTTAATACACTATTTAAATTTTTATTTTGCCAATTTTATTTTGTAACTCAATTGTATTGCTCTCTAGAGAAAACTTTGAAGACAAATGTTACCTCTTCCAATGGCAAAAGACTGACATGCCTGGTAGACTCCAACCTCTTTCCCAGATGCTCATGGGAAATTTACTGAAGCTGTATCTTTGGTCAAGAACCATATATTTTTATAAAGATTTATTTATTTATTTTTTGTTTGTTTGTTTATTATAAGTACACTGTAGCCATCTTCAGACACCCTAGAAGAGGGCATCAGATTTGCTGGGATTTGAACACTCATTAAGTGTTCTTAATCGTTGAGCCATCTCTCCAACCTGGTCAAGAACCGTATTATTTCTACAAAATGTGGAAAGGTCAAAGGCCTCAACATTTTACAGCCCAGCTTCCTCAGTAGCACAAGCTATTATTGTTTGTTTTTGTTTTTTGATTTTTTCAAGACAGGGTTTCTCTGTATAGCCCTGGCTGTCCTGGAACTCACTCTGTAGACCAGGCTGCCCTCGAACTCAGAAATCCGCCTGCCTCTGCCTCCCAGAGTGCTGGGATTACAGGTGTGCGCCACCACCACCCGGCTACAAGCTATTATTTACAGATTGCCTCAAAGTACCAGCTAGTCAAACAGGTCACAGTACCATGCATCAGACTGGGTTTAATTAGGCCAGACAGGGTGACAGGAAAGCTAAAAGCACCCAAGCAGAGACAAGGCAGAGTGCTCTGGCTGCCACCAAGAGCCACACTTACCATAATCACAGGTGGGCTGGGCACTGGTGTCACAGTATGTAGATTGCAAAGTGGTTTCGGATCCTTGGACAAAACCTAAACATAAGCACAAGGTGGTTAATTTCCCCAAGCCAGCGTAAGAAAGACGAACGAGCAACGAAGACAGCATTTTTTGTTTGTTTCTTTGTTTGTTTGTTTTTATTTTTTGAGACAGGGTTTCTCTATGTAGCTCCGGCTGTCCTGGAACTCACTCTGTAGACCAGGCTGGCCTCAAACTCAGAAATCCGCCTGCCTCTGCCTCCCAAGTGCAGGGATTATAGGCGTGCGCCACCACCACCCGGCAAGACAGCATTTTAATACAGACTAGCAGGCAGGTCTCCCTTCAGTTCAGAACCTCAAAAACCTAGATTCCATGCTTTAATTAGACCTTTGAACACATTAACCAGTACAGACAGGTCATACTTGTTACAAGGACTATGTAAAAATGTGTAAACATTTAAGCTACTAGTCTATTTTGGTGCATGAATATCCAAATTATCATTCAGTTACATAAGGAATCAAATCATTATAAGAACAGGCAGTGGTGGTGTACCTTGGAAGGCAGAGACAGAGACAGATGGATTTCTGTGAGTTCGAGGTTAGCACGGTCTACAAAACGAGTTCTAGGACAGCCAGGGCTACACAGAGAAACCCTGTCTTGAAAAATTTTTTTAAGGAGGGAGGGAGGGAAGGAAGGAGGGAGAGAAGGAAGGAGAAAAAGAGAGAGAGAGAGAGAGAGAGAGAGAGAGAGGGAGAGAGGGAGAGAAGGGGAGAGGGAGAGAAGGGGAGAGGGAGAGCAAAGAAAAGCTACTTCTATTTCAAACAAATGCTGGGTTAGTTTTGAAATTATGTTCATACCAACACTTGCACCTCCTTGCCTGGCTGTTTTTGTTTTTTGAGAGACGGTCTCACTTTGAGACCCAGGCTGGTCTCAAATTCACAGTCTCCTGTTTCAGCGTCCTGGGTGCTAGGTATTATGAGCATAAGCCACCGGACTTACAATTTTAGTTTCCCCATATGGAGACGTGTGCACTGCTGGGTAAGCATTCCATCTTCAGGTTTTATCCTTAGACCTCATTGCTAAAACATAATTACCTATGTGACACATGTTTATATAGAAATAAGTATACTCTACTATACATAGTGTGAGCATCTCTACCCTGAAATCTGGTTTTTAGTTTTTTGTTTGTTTTTTTGAGACAGAATTTCTCTTGAGTAGCCCTGGCTGTCCGGGACCTTCCCTCTGCCACCAGAGTGCCTGGATTAAAGGCATGTATCACCACACCTGGCTCTAACCTAAAATCTTTTTTGTTTTTCAAGACAGAGTTCCTCTGTGTAGCCCTGGCTGTCCTGGAACTTGCTATGTAGATCAGGCTAGCCTCAAACTCAGAGATACACCTGACTGCATTCCGAGTGATGGAATTAAAAGCATGTACCTAAATTCTCTCTTTTTTAAAAAAAAATAAAAGGTATGTGCCTAAATACTCTCTTTTTAAAAATATTTATTTTGCCGGGCGTGGTGGCTCACACCTGTAATCCCAGCACTTGGGAGGCAGAGGCAGGCGGATTTCTGAGTTCGAGGCCAGCCTGCAGAGTGAGTTCCAGGACAGCCAGGACTACACAGAGAAACCCTGTCTCGAAAAATAAAAAAAAAAATTTTTTTTAATCTGGTGCTTTCCCTGCATGTATTTCTGTATGACGTGTGTATGGCCCTTGGAACAGGAGTTAGACAGTTGTAAACTGTCATGTGGGTACTTGGAATTGAACCCGGGTCCTCTGGAAGAACAGCCAGTGCTCTTAACTGCTGAGCCATCTTCCAGTCCCTAACCTAAATTTTTTTTTTTTTTTTTTGGTTTTTCGAGACAGGGTTTCTCTGTGTAGTCCTGGCTGTCCTGGAACTCACTCTGTAGACCAAGCTGGCCTCGAACTCAGAAATCCGCCTGCCTCTGCCTCCCAAGTGCTGGGATTACAGGCATGCGCCACCACGCCCGGCCCTAACCTAAATTTTTAAAGCCTTACTTAAAAACCATAACTTACCAGGGCGGTGGTGGCGCACGCCTGTAATCCCAGCACTTGGGAGGCAGAGGCAGGCGGATCTCTGAGTTCGAGGCCAGCCTGGTCTACAGAGTGAGTTCCAGGACAGCCAGGGCTACACAGAGAAACCCTGTCTCCAAAAAACAAACAAACAAACAAAAAACCAAAAAAAACCTCAAAACTTTTTGTTTCCTAAAGTTTATTTATTTTATGTGTGGGTGTTTGGCCTGAACACCACAAGTACGCTGACACCTGTGGAGGCCAGAAAGCACAGAATCCCTTGGGACCAGAGCTAGAGAGGATTGTGAATTGTCACGTGTGTGCTAGGCATGAAACCCAGGTCCTTGGCAAGGGTGCTCTTAATCACTGAGCCATTCTAGGCCCCTAATTTGTTTTTGTTTTTAAAGACAAGATCTCTGTAAGTACTTTGGGCTGATCTTGAACTCATCACTCTCTATCCTCAGTCTCCAGAGTGCTGGGATTACAGGATAGCCATGCTTGGCATCAAAACCTAAACCTTTCTAATTACCAACCTGAGGCTACAAAGGGATATTCCACACCGGACCTGACTTTCCTTATATGACAGGTTGCGATCTAAATGCAAGTAAACAAAATCACACAATTTATTTTATATAAATTACCTCCAGGCAACTGGGTGTGATAGCACTCAGCACTCTGGAGGCAGAGGATATTTGTGAGTTCAAGGCCAGCCTGATTTATATAGGAGTTATAGGCCAGACAGGGCTACATAGTAAGATCCTGTCTCAAAACAAAACCAAACGCCGGGCATGGTGGTGCACGCCTGTAATCCCAGCACTTGGGAAGCAGAGGCAGGCAGATTTCTGAGTTCGAGGCCAGCCTGGTCTACAGAGTGAGTTCCAGGACAGCCAGGGCTATACAGAGAAACCCTGTCTCGAAAAACAAAACAAAACAAAACAAAACAAAAACACCAAAAAACAAAACCAACCACAACAAAAACCTTCAGGCTGTATACAGGGTGCATAGGAAATGTAAATGATTTATTGTTTAGTCTTGGGTCTGATCCAAGACATCACTAGGGATAGTCAAAATCCAAAAATACTCTGCCCTTTTGGTCTTAAGTATTTAGATAAGGGACACTCATTTTGCAGTGGTCACTATGAACCATGACACAGTACACCTTTAATCATATACTCTGGGAAGGCAGAAGCAGGAGGATTCTGAGTCTTAGGAAAGCCTAGTTTACATAGGGAGGCCTTGTCTAACATGTATCTTATACATCTTTTCACACTTAGTGCTGAAATGATTAAAAACACTAAGCCCATGACTCAAAAATTAATGACAGCATTTCCAACAAAAATGTTACAACAGAAACATATATATCAAATCCCATCTATGTGGGTACAGATCCCATACATGTTCAGTCAAAGGTTTACAGCCTACATACTAGCACTTGTGAGGCTGAGGCAGAAGGATTGCCATGCGTTCAAGACTCTAAAACAGAGTGAGACACCACCTCCCCCACCCCACAAAGCCATGGGAACGACAGTCAATACTGAACTGAACGCACGCTTCCCTGCCGGACGCTGTAGCTCCATATGTCACTTCATCCTCACCAAGGCCAGTATGGCGAGACCCTGCTCCCTGCCCAAAGTTCTTCAAAAAGTCAACACTTTTTAAGTCCAGAAAGAATACTACAAATCAAGGACTCTGAGAAGGGGGGATGAGGCTGGGTAGCTCAAGGCTTCCAAGCACAGCAGGTCACAGGCAGAGCAAGCGCCCTCTGCAAATGTGAACAACGTTACACCGAGGCCGAGGGGCCTGGAGGAATGAGCACTGTTCACGCGTGTGGCGCAAACTACTACGGTCGTGCTTTGTGGTCCTTGAGTGGATCTCAGAGCCCCTGCTGGCAAGCCAGGACAGCACTACGTCACTAAGCTGCACTCTAGTCCCTAGTGTATTTAGTTACAGGGTACCACCTTGACCCTAGGTGAAGAGACCATACTTCCTCAGGGTAGAATTCCAAATACATCCAGCCACAAGGGCTCCAAAAGAGAAAGTTGTGGGCTCAACTTCAGCTTTACTTCCCAGCGAAAGGAGCAGAGCCTCGGTCTCGGGGAAGGGGAAAGACAAATACAGAGGCAGTCTTGGCCATCCTCACGGAAGAGGTTGTGTTTAGTTAGATTTTCCCACCCCTGGGGTCCAGGGCCTTCCTAAGATGCTTAAATTTCAAGTACTAATGACTTAATAGCTGTCTATAAAACACACTGAGGTGTGTGTGTGGGGTAAAACTGGAGAGATAGTTCAGTGGTTAAGGGTACTGCTCTTCCAGAGAGCCAGAATTCAATCCCAGAACCCACGGGGGTAGCTCACAATCATCTCTAACCCTAGTTTTATAGAGTTACAGGCACTCACGTGGCAGTACACAGACACACACATTCAGGCACAACACTCATATGGACAAAATTAAATAAACTAATTAACTAGTGAACACTGAAGGGCTGCACAGAGGCTGCTCAATCGCGAGGACTATCAGACCCTGGGACCCATGTCAGGCAGCACGCTCACAGCCACCTGCTCCTTAACCCCAGTTCCAAGGGACCTATGTTCTCTTCTGGACCCCAGGGGCACCTTCATACATGGCTGACACACTCACACAAACACACACATGTAGATGCATAGACATATGTAAATAAAGTAAAACACGTCGCGGTGGGAGCCACACTATGCATTTCAGGCTGCAAAGTTGCAGGCCTACCCTTTATCCACTAGATGTCAGTAGCACTGCATACCAGTCCCGCACCCCGCCCCCTCCTGCCCCCCCCCCCCCCCCCGTAGGTAAGACAAAACGGGACTCCAGATACTGCCAAATGCATCCCTGGGAGGTGTGAGGCAGGTAAAATCACCCTGATTGAGAACCACTGGCCTAGGGGATGGTTGTTAGAAATCCCAAGGTTCTCGGCAAGCATTTGACCCAGGGGCTTAGGAGGACTGGTATAAGGCTCAGGTTCCATTGAAAGCCTTAGACATTCCAAAGAGAATGTGGGTTACCCAGCAACCACTTAAATTCAAGCCTGAAATACCTCCGGTAAAGTGGGAGGCACTGCCTGTGTCGCTGGCTGATAAGTTTCATTGGTCGCTGCCAAGGCAAACCCAGGCAGCCTTGGCAACTCACTCAAGAATGAGGTTCCAGTCACTCAAGCATATTCTACACCCCCTCACCCACCCTCCTCTCTCTGCTCAGATATCAGTGATCTAAGTAGGTAGGCGGTTCCGGCCCGGGAGGCTTCACGGCAACAGCTATCTTTACTCTCTCCTATTTTGCTTACATCTCTTCTTAAACCTCACCCTTCCCAGAGGCTTCAAAGCTCTCCATGGAATGGCTGAATCCCTTCAGGATACCCAGGGCCTAGGATACAATATACGCCCATTTACTGGCCTACTAAGGTCTGTCCTCGCCTATAAGCTGCTAAGGAGATTCTGGTCGGCATCCATAGTGCCTATTCAGCACCTGATGCGGTAAGTTGAGTGAATTAGTGGGAAGTAGTCATTCTTCCCCAGGGTTCGAGCTCGGTCCCTAAGGCTCCCTGCACCGGCGCAGAGCCCGCATATATATTTACTGATTCCCACCGCTCCCCGGGGGAGTGAGGTGGGGGAGGCTGGCTCTTCTCCCAGCTTTAGACCAGATGAAGAGCGGGGAGTGCCATGAGCAAAAAGATCTGCGACGTTCTGCACCGAAGCTGCTCAGGGGAGGCAATGGCGACAGCAGCCGCCCCAACGGACTCATCTCCGAAGCTCAGGCCTGAGAAGCGACGTCTTAGACGTGGGTGTCCGTGGGGCACTGGCCAGGGACGGACGGAGGTGGTGGAAGCCTGGACCCTAACGCTGAGGCCCGAGACCTACAGCCACAGAAGACGCAAGCAAGGCCTTGAGCAGCCAGGAGAGTCCAAGATGCCCGGCTGAGGTCACTGAGAGACGAAGCTTGAGGGATGCGACCCCGAAGGGAAGAGCCTGAGACGCCATTTTGTGACCACAGAGGGCAATGACCACGACACCACGGGAGGCGTGGGCGACCCTGGCATGACTCAGCCCGTCCTGACGCCCCGACCCGGTGCGCGCCCTTCACCCTGTTGGGCCTACCTGTGTAGCTCATGGCCGCAGAGAACACCCGAGCCGTGGACACAGACCGCTACTCTGCGCTTCTGACGCCACAACAATCCCTGGGGTCCTTCCACACACACACGCCCAGCCCCGCCTCCTTATCTCATTGGCTTGTGCAATCATCGGACTTCACGCCTATTGGTTTAGCTACTTGTCTATTTTTACACCTCTTCGCGACAGTGGTTGGAGATACTGCCAACCCCCGATGACCCCGCCTTACCCTCCGCCTCCTGTTAACAAAAACCTGCGCCGATAGGCCAAGGGGAGAAGATGGACAGGTAGAGTTCGAAGGGGCGGAGCTGTAAGCAACCTAGAGGTCTGAGCCGACGCGGGGCGGTCGCCAGGTATCTGCGAGCCAGACACTTGCCGGCGGGAGCCGAGGCGACCTTATGGCGCCCCGCCACTGAAATGCTAGTCCTACCCATTTATGTATTCCTTTGGGCTTCGGCTCCAAAACGAGAATGGTAAAGCCATGTTGAAAGGAGAAAATTAGTATCTAACTGCCAAACTATCCTGACAAACGTTAGGTGAGATAACGTTAAAACAAATGAAGCAGGCCATGGGTGGTAGCTGATTTCTGTAACCCCAGACACAGGAGCCTGAGGTCAGATTATGCTATGTGAATTCTAAGTCACGCTAGGTTTCAGTGAGTCCCTGTCTCAAGGAGTGGGAAAAGAATTGGGGCCAGTTTCACAAAGTAAATAGTAAATATCTTATTAATCATTGCATAACTAATGGTATTTGTAAGGGTTGAAGCTATAGCTTGGTGGAAAAACATTTTATCCTAGTATGAACAGAAGGCCTTGTATGAGCTCTCCAAGACTGCAAAATAAAGATCTTTTTTTTTTTTGGTTTTTCGGGACAGGGTTTCTCTGTGTAGCCCTGGCTGTCCTGGAACTCACTCTGTAGACCAGGCTGGCCTCGAACTCAGAAATCCCCCTGCCTCTGCCTCCCAAGTGCTGGGATTAAAGGCGTGCACCACCACCGCCCGGCCAAAAACAGCTTTTTAAATAAATGTTTATGTGTATGGTATTTGTAATACAAGCAATGTATCTCCATGTATCATGTATTATTGCAAATGCTTGACACATGAGAACCCGTGTTCAATGCTCAGTCAGCGCCACAAAACGAAAGCTGCAACCCAGTACCAGCCTTGCTCTGAGTACTCTGCCTGGCTCCTGGCTGTGGAAAGCCACCACAGGAGCTATCCTTGGAGGAACACTAAATCCAACAGCCGAGAAACCGCATCGAGTTCTGCTTCTATGGTCCGTGAACCTTGTGGTTTGGGGATATTTTAAAGTAGGTGTTGTATTGGTATTAAGCAATGTTTATCAGGATTTTTTTTAGGCTTATATATATGTTTTGCTTGAATGTATGTCTCTGCACCCACATCCACCTCCAGTGCCTGCGGTGGTCAGAAGAGGGTGTGGATACCCTGGACTGCAGTCACTGTGCGCTGCCACATGGGTGCTGGAAACCAACCCCAAGTCCTCTGTAAGAGCAGTATGTGTGCTTTGCCAATAAGTCATCTCTCAGTTCTTTTGATTTTTCAGAGACAGGGGTTTCACTGCATGCATGTGAAAAGGGAACATGCAACAGCGGTCTGCTTTGCCTCTTTGGGGTGCCATACTTTCTGGCATCCTAAATCAGGTACAGTCCCATGATACCTCTAGATCCTGTAGTTTACTTTGTAGCATTTGGTGTGATTTCACCCAAGGTCTTGTTTAATTTCTGATGTCCTTACAGGTTGAGCTTAGGTCAGAAGTTAAAGCTGTTTCTTTTGAAAGCATGGAGTGGTTTAAGCAAAGACTTAAGCTATGCTCAGGAGTTTTAGGAAAAGATCTGTTGTAAGAATGTTACATGATCCTTGCAAAAATACACTGCTATCAATGTAAAGTAACATGTTACTGTGTGCAAAGACACAGCCATCGTGTATGCACAGTGTATGTAGTGTATGTACAGTGTATGTAGTGTATGTACAGTGTATGTAGTTCATAGGATGGCCTTCCATGTTACTACTTCTGTCACTGGAACTTTCAAAATCTTTTTTGCTTTTATATTTAAAAATGCTATGAAGAAACATGTTTGGGTCAGTTCTTACCATGAGAAATCCCACTTCTTTTCCTATCTTGGATATGACCAATGACAGTGGAGGATGAGAAGAGCCGCAAGGCACATTCCTAGGCTAGGAACACCCCTGCAGGCTTGTCACGGCAGCCGAATAAACCCTCCTCCCCAGGCATAGAGACAGAGGAGAGACCCACTTTCCAGCGCTTGGCTGACTAGTGAAAATGATGAACTGAAGACACATGGAATAAAAAGGCAGGAGACAACAGAATTTTATCACCTTAGAAATGTTCAATAAGGGCCGGAGAGACGGCTCAGCGGTTAAGAGCACTGGCTGTTCTTCCGAAGATCTGAGTTCAATTCCCAGCAACCACATGGTGGCTCACAACCATCTGTAATGAGATCTGACGCCCTCTTCTGGGGTGTCTAAAAACAGCTACACTGTACATACATACAATAAGTCTTTGGGCCAGAGACAGCAGGGCCAGAGAGAGAAGAAAAAGTGTCTGAAGACAGCTACAGTGTCTTACATATAATAAATGAATGAATCCTTAAAGAAAAAAGAAAGAAAGAAATGTTCAACATTAGCTGAGCAAGAAAATAGCAGTTCAAAGAACTAGTCAGGCTGGGCACTCAGCACTGGTGGCCGCACAAGCCTTTCATCTAGGTGGATCCCTTGAATTTGAGGTCGGTCTGATTTCCAGAGTTCCAGGACAGCCGGGGCTATAGAGAGAAACCCTGTCTTGAAAAACAAAACACACAACTTAAAAAAACAAAGACAAAAACAAAACCCCAGGAGAGGCAGTGGCGGCTCATGTCTAATCCGAGCTCTCAGAGCTCTGTGGGTTCAAGGCCAGCCTAGCCTAAACACCTAGGTCTAGGGGAGCCAGGGCTACACAAAGAAATGCTTCTTGAAAACCAAAAAATATAAATTAAAATCCAGTAATTCCCTTTCCCTCTTGTTATTTGTGTTCAGATAGCTCTTCCTGACATTTGCCTCAGAGCTAGCAAGGTACAGCTCAGCGGCAGAGCATGGCCTGGTGTGTGTGCTCAGGGCCTGGAAGAAGGCCTCAGTACCTCATTGAAAGTCCTATCTGAAGATAGCGCAACTCTGAACCTCATTCCCACTCAGAGCTCCCAGCAGATGTATGCTTCTGCCCAATACCTTCAAGGGTTTGTAAAAGCACCAAGGCCAGACCCACCCCTGCAGGCATGTCACCGTGGCTGGTTAAACCCAACTGGCCTTCTGTCTTGGCCCCCTTCCCAGGCCAGCCAACCAGAACCCCTCAGCCAGAGTACCAAGGGCCGACAGCTGTGTCTGGCCTCTCTGGTGGCTGACAGGAAACCCAGGGCCTTTGGCCAGGCACAATCCTATCCCCAGCTGTCAACAGTGCCAGGCGCCTGTCCACTCCACAGAAAAACACACGCTGGCTGCTTGCCCTGGTGTTTCCAGAAGAGGAATTTAATCTAATTTACATATTTCTAAGTACATTGGTAACCAAAAGGTGGCCACTGAAAAGGTTAAAGGTCAATTAGCTCCCGGTATCCAGCTGGCCCAGGACTGCAAAATAAAAAGATCCACGTTCCTTATTCTCTACACAAAACGCATTTTTTAAAAAAGTGAAAGATCTAGGGGGCTATACATAGAAAGCAACAGTGAGAAGGGGGAGGGTGGCAGGGGTGGGGAGGAGAGTCCCACCCTCACTCTACCCTCCCAGCCCTGGAGCCCCCGAGGCTCTGGCATGGCAGGAGGCAGCTGTCAGCTTTGAGGCTTCCAAGCTAGGAAGGCCCCTTTTGGGGGGGAGGGGGCAGCCAACAAAATTTTCCGTGGCATTGTGGGCTCAGTGGGAGCTCCCAAGCCCTGGTGGGGTAGCAGAGGGAGCATGGATTCCCCTGAGCAAGCACCGTGGCATGATGTGGTCGTTTGACTTGGGAACTGAGGGGGCTAGGGCAGATCCCAGGTCTCACGAGGTGCATGTGCGTGTGTGTTTGCCTGTGCGTGAGAATAGATATTGATGGGGGCAAGAGGGAACAGGGGTCTTTGGGGTCTTTGCAAATGGCCACAGATGGCAGACATAGCCCTGCCTGGTCGCTAGACACAGGGAAGTGCTATTCTCCCCTGCAACCAGATTGGCCACCACCAAGGGCCTGGCTATTGCCCCTGCTAGACTGACCAGGTAGGCTCAAGGAGGATACCCTTGTGGCCCCAGAGTCTTTAAGCTGGGGGAAGGGTGGCTAGCTGGCTCCCAGTGCCCAGGTTGTAGTGTGCCCGGCCTCCAAGAGGCGCCGGTTTGAGGTTTTGGCTTGCTCCTTTGGAAACGGAAAAGAAAGAGGGAAAAGGAGGAGAGGACAGGGGAGAAATGGGAGGGGATGGGTGGCACAAAAGGGGATTGGAATGCTTGTGTGTTAGGGTGCCTCTACAGCTGCTGTCTGTGCCTGTGGGGCCTGTGGCTCCTCAGGTGGAGGGTCTGCTTTGGAGAAGTTCATCTCCAGGATGTGCCGCTGTAAATGCCGAACCCACTCTTCCTGGACAGAGAGTGGGCCCTGGAATTCCACTTCACAGAACCTGCATAGGAACACAGAAAGAAGTGGCCAATGCTTTGAGGAAAGGCAGAAGTGCAGTCTAGTCCAAGTGCTCAGGCATACCCAGCCGCACACAGTACAGATGTTAAGACAGGAACTCGAGGGTAGACGCGCCTCCCGACGGACAGCCATCTCTACCGCTGTGCAGTCACGGCAGGGTCTCCTGGGCATGAAATCTCCAGTGCTAGATAAGCAGAGGACTCCGGGGCTGGAGAGACGGCTCAGTGGTCAAGAGCACTGACTGCTCTTCTGGAGGTCCTGCGTTCAAATCCCAGCAACCACATGGTGGCTCACAACCATCCGTAATGAGATCTGAGATCTGATGCCAGCTAGACAGCCACAGTGTACTTAGATATAACAATAAATAAAATCTTAAAAAAAAAAAAAAGCGGAGGATTCCTTTGCCATCTGACAAGTATGCTCTGAGATGGTGGTGGGTATAAAGCAAAGGCTGTCTAACCATCCTTTCTCTCTCTTGTGGCAGCTAGGTTCCAATGAACAGAGGCCCAGAGCACCAGCTCTATCACTCCAGAGAACTGAGGTGAAATTCTACTTCTTTTCCCTTGAGATCTTAGGAGACATGGTCTCTAACTCTGTAGTTCAGCTGGACTCATGCTGGTGGCAATCCTCCTGTCTCAGCCTCCCAATGCTAGGACGGCAGGCCTGAACCTTCAGTCAACTTGGATGCTATTTTAGACTTAGCCTGTATTATACAGCTTGAGATGAGTTACCTCAGGTTTCTAAAGCCCCTATATCCTGGCATGTGATACGTGTGTGTGTGTGTGTGTGTGTGTGTGTGTGTGTGCGCGCACGCGCACGTGCAGCACTATCTCTCCCCCCCTCTCGTGTGTGAGCATATATATGCATATGTATATATCTGTGTATGTATGCTTTCGTAAGAATTAACTGAAACTTTTTTTCCTTAGCAGAAAAATATGGTTGAGTCCTCACTAAGTGTCAGCAAGGTTTTCAGGGCTTTGCTATTAAGCTCAGTCCTCACAACAACTCTGTTAGGTCTGTTTGAAATGTTATTTTAAAGACAGAGTTTCACCTTGTAGCTCTAGCTGGCATGGGCTGACCTTGAAGTCAGAGAGTTATACCTGCCTCTGCTTCTTGAGTTCTCGGATTAAAGGTGTGCACTACCATACCATAAATTCTTTTTCAAGATTAAAAAATATGGTGGCAGGAGGAGGAACGCTCTTGTCTGATGTCAAGTGTCATAGCTAGGACTAAACCTAGGTCTCACTGACTACGAAGCTCATGACATCAGTCTGTTACTTTGAAGTCCCACTGTCAGTGAGAAGAGTCCCGTAACCTGGGCACTGCTCCACCTCACAGTGGTCTATGAGGCCCCACCTCCCAACCTGAACAGAAACCAAGTCATTTTCAGACTTCTAATAGCCAAGGCCCTACTAGGTGTTAGCATACCTGCACTTGAGGGTATAAATGTTGCCCACAAACTTGACCAATGACGTTTGGGGGGGCCGAGGCACCAGGGAGGGGACTGGCCGGACCCGGGGTGGGGGCTGCCGCACTTCCTCCAGCTTCTGTTGCAGGCCATTTGCTTCCTCACCACCCCGAGCTGCAGAGGCATCTGAGGGGCGGGCTTGTCTGCGTTCAAATTCTAATGGACAGAGCGACAGGTGAGGTAGAAGGAGGGCTAGGACCTGGAGACACCCTGCTTTCAGTGAGCACAAAGGGGCAGAGGTCGTTGGGCCTTCCACAGGCACCACATGCAGTGACAGGACAGCACACAGAAAGAGGGAGGGGTTAAACAACTGAGATGCAGTGGTTGGCTAATCTCCAGAGGGTGTCTCCTGCCTCCCAACCTCCTCCACCAGCACTCACTGTTGATATTTTGCCGTTGATGCTCCTCTGACTTCACGGTCCCTGGTGGGCTGGTTGCCAGAGGCCGCTCCCCACTGTCAGCTGCCCTGCTAGCTTCAGGCCCTGGTTCCCCCCCAGCACTTCGGCCAACCAGGGATAGGCCCCCAGGTGCCAGCCCCAGGGGTGGCCGCTTGTCACTGTCACGGCCATGGCCAGCGCTGCGGAACTTCTTGGTAAAGGGCCGGCCACCCTGGATGTAGCTCCGGTAGGCACCCACTTTCTGAGGCCGGTGCTTGATCCACTCACTCAGGGTCTCGATGGGAGAGCCGTTGACACACCACTCCGTCACACCGAACTGCCGCAGATGTGCCCTCGCATGGCTGGCTAGGGCTTTGCGGTTTTCAAAGTAAAGGCCACAGAGCTCACAGCAGGCCTCGGTGGCTACAGACAGAGGAGGTTGCTATTCTAAGAGTGCAGGAATACCCAGGTGGCCTAAGCAAGGTCAGGGGCTAATCCCACCTCCCACACGGACCTTGCCTCAGGGACCCTGCTTGCCCTGACAAATGCCATCCCAAGACCCTACCACCCACTGCTTACAGGAGTGGGAGGTCTTCTCATGGAGAGTCTTTGCCTTGAAGGGCAGTTCAGTCTGGATGTAGGTCTTGGCCTTGACCTCTGCTGGGAGGAAGCGGTCCTCCTGGAGGGGCCGCTTGGTTGCCATTGGGCCCAGATAGCTGGTAGCTGAGGGCTTGGACCCTGTGATGGGTGACAGGCTGAGCTCCCGGGGAACCTGGGTTGGCCCAGCTCCTGGTTTTCCTGGCCGGCTAGCCAGGGGTGATAGAGGCAGTGGGGAATGCATAGCCCCAGGAGCTGCTGTGGGAGAGCCATCTTCAGTGAGGGCAGGAGCCAGGTCTCCAGCTGGAGGCTCTTTTTTGATGAGGCACAGCTTGGACTTCTTCTTCAGGATCTCCCGAAGTGTGTCGATGGGAGAGCCATTAACAGACCACTCAGTCACACCCATCTGGCGCAGGTGGGAGCGTGCATGGCTGGATAGGCCCTTGCGGTTCTCGAAGAACTCACCACAGAACTCACACCGGATGTCACGCACTGGCTCTGCCCGAGATGCTACAAGGGGTCCGGGGTATCCGGGGAGAGAAAAAGAAGGCATTGGCTACGGGCAGGAAGAAGCCTCCAAGCTCAAGACCCAAGACAGCGCCAGGCTTCTGGATGCCCTATCCACGTGCCCCCGCCCTCTCCCCAAACTCCAGTGAACTGCTCCTTCACCTGGGCCTTTAGCGGCATCTTACACATCCAGCCCTTCTATGTGTCTTTTTTTGTTTTTTGTTTTTTTTTTTTGTTTTTTGTTTTTTGAGACAGGGTTTCTCTGTATAGCCCTGGCTGTCCTGGAACTCACTCTGTAGACCAGGCTGGCCTCGAATTCAGAAATCCGCCTGCCTCTGCCTCCCAAGTGCTGGGATTAAAGGCGTGCACCACCACCGCCCGGCTCTATGTGTCTTGTTACCTCAAATTCTAGCTGGTTTTACAAGGTCTCCCTGAATAAGGCTGGGCAAGCTACTTCCTGTCTTTGAGCCTTAGTTTCCTACTCTACAAGATGCGGCTGATCATCCCTGTCTCCCAATGTTGCTGAGAAGGTGTGAGATCACAAGGGCTCAAAGCACATGGCAAGGAGCTCTAAGGTGGGGCCTCGGCCGTGCTTGCCTGCTTGGAGGATAGCAGATCATCAACCGAGAGTGAACACAGTGTGACAGAGTGCCAGGGAAACAAGAGACACCAACACGATAGCAACTCTGCTATACAGAAGCTGCCTTGTACCTGCTGTCCTGGTCACAGGTGCCTGTGACCAGGCACCATGCTAAGTGCTTCATCACACTAACTCTCAAGAAAACTCATAGCCATGAGATGTGGGACTGTTCTGATCTCCAGCTTCCAAATGAGGAAACCTGCCCAACTCACTCACCACTACAGTATGGAGAACAGGGATCTTGACTCAAGCAGTTACCAGGAATGTTAGACATAGCTCAAACACTTGAAGGCCATCCCTCTATTCCTTCCAGTAGCAGGTATCACTATGGACCCTTGCGGCTAGGAATCTGACTGGCAGCCACTACTAACTGGCAAAAGAGGGCATACAGATACACGGTTCTGCCACTTGTGCATGGACAATAGAAACAAGTGGACAGAGTGTGGACAGCAAGTCCTGTGCTCTGTGATCTACGGGTCCTGCTGAAAGGGTGTGGGAGGAACACCTCACAACCGTTCTACCTACCCTGACCAGGGTCACACTTACACAGGTTCAAGGGTGCCATTTCTTCTCGAGGCGTGCCCCAGGGACCCTCAGATGGGTGTGGCTCCCCATGAAGGGCCCCTGGCAGCATCTCCCTCTTGATCTCCACTCTCATGTGTTCAGGCTTCAGTTTCTTGGGCAGGGAGGGTGTAGCAAGGCCTGAGAACATCTTCCGGGCCGTGGGAGGAGGAGAAGCAGTTGGTGAGTGGCCCAGGGGACTGCCTGGTGGCGGTGGCAACTTCTTGGCCAAAGGTGAGATGTGAAGATCAGAGGGACTTCGGGCTTCTAGTGAGCTGCCAGGCCCTCCACTGCCCACCACCTTGGCCAGGGCTTTTGGGCTAGGACCTGGTGGGTGGAGGTGTCCACCTGGCCTGGCCTGGGTCCGTCTCTTCAGGATCTCCCGAAGTGTGTCGATGGGAGAGCCATTCACATACCACTCAGTCACACCCATCTGGCGCAGGTGGGAGCGCGCATGGCTAGACAGGCCCTTTCTGTTCTCAAAGAACTCACCACAGAACTCACAGCGTATATCTCTTGTTGGCTCTGGGCCTGAAGCTGCAGCAGGAAGAAAAAGGTCAGTTAGAATTATGGACATCATCTGGATAGTCACCTGCGGAGTGTCCTGGCCAGCTAGGTGTGGGCAGCAACGTGTCCATAAGCTAGGGTGGTACTGGACAGCAGGTACAAGTGCGGGAGCTGAGGGGGGTCAGACACCGGGCAGAGGCAAGGTGCAGGAGAGGCTCCGGAGAGCTAATAGGACCTCTGTCCTGGCAGAGAGCAGTACCAATACTCCACAGCTTTGTGGGTCCCAGTAAGAACAGGGCAGGAGTCAGGACGAAGCCAGCCTAGGTGCCACATACTGTCTAGACCCGGGACACCTTCCACACCAAAAGGCAGGACCTTCCCCTTGGCCTTCATTCTCAGGCAAGGTCATGGTGATAGAGGTCAAGGCCAAGGGAGAGGTACCAGCAGCCCACTGCCACCAAAATCTCTGGGTTGAGCCAGCCCACTGCCAAGGGCCCCTGTCTACTCCCTACTACAACAGGGAGGGAGTAGGGAGGGGGCCATGACCCCCCAGGGAGGGGCTCCAGGGCCCACAGGGAGGAAGGGCAGCTGAAGTGAGAACCTACAGAGGTTGAGAGGAGATGGCTCCACATCAGAGGCCCAGAAAATGCCGGCAGCCGAGAGATCCTGCTTCCCCCAGGGACTGGCCATACCCGAGGCCTTCAGCTTGGCCTTCTTGGCCGGCGGTGGGGAAGGGAACAAGGAGAGGGCTGTGGAGGCGGGAGGAGGCCGCCCCAGCTGGGCCAGGGCTCCCCGCCCGGGTGGGAGGCGGATCTGGATGCCGTCCCTCCTGATGAGCCCGTGGAGCACGTCTATGGGGGATCCCTTGGCATCCGGGTCGCTGACGCCCAGGTGGCGCAGGTGGGCACGGGCGTGGCTGGACAGGCCCTTGCGGGTCTCAAACCAGGCACCACACAGCTGGCAGTCCAGCTCTCTGCCCCCGTCACTATCTAAAGCTGCGGAGACAAAACACAGGGGGAGGGGGTTCACGGCCGCCACCTTGGTCGGCCCTAAGGGATGAAGGCAGGAAGGTCTGCAGTGATTCTCAGCTGCCCAGGTGGTTAGGAATTCAAGTTTCATGCTTCAGGTTTTGGGTTGGTTTTATTTCCTTTGTTTTGTTTTGTTTTGTTATGTAGATTTCAGGTAGCAGAGCAGCCTATTCCTTGCCTAGCCCATTGGCATCAAGTGAAGGTGGGGAGCTTGTGGACACACTTCTGTGTCAAATCCTGATGCTCCCAGGCCCTCCTCCCCTGGGGCTTCTGCTCCAGGGGAAGACGGAAGGTGAATGGAGGAGGGGGGTGGGGGGGGGTCAGAAGACTACCAAGGACCCCTAAAACCACAGCGGGTCCAACCCAAGTGGCTGCCAGGCTCTAATAGCTGCCAGCATGTAGGTACGCATGATGGCTACCCCAGAAGCCTGGCGACTGGAGGGTGCCTTGCAGACCCTACTTGCCAAGGGCAAGGCGACCATGACGGAGGGTCTCTGCCTTTGGGCACAGACAGGGAGATGCCTCGGCACAAACGCCAGCAGACATGAGAAAAGGGTCTACCCATCTTCCTGTGTGGTCCACGATAGCCCTTGACACTTGACCACCCCCACCGTCCGTCCAGAGGACAAGAGCTCTTCTCAGGTGGCAAGGAGGCCCCTGCAGGCTCGGATCTGAGGCAGATCTCCAGGGGAAGACCACCAGAGTGGGGATAAATCACCACAGGGCAGCCCAATAGGAGACAGTGATTGCCTCAACTAGCGCTGACTGGATGACCCAGGATCTGGAAACAGCAGCTCTCTGTTCCTACCCTGGTCCTCCTCATCTGAGGACCACATAGCATCCCAGCACCCCCCTTGGCTCCCAGTACCCAAACTCACTGAGATTCAGCGGCCCCTCATCCTCAGACTGGGGCCATTGTGCCTTTGGGGAAGTTGGCCGGGGACTCAGGGACAGCTGGGGGCTCTTGTCCTCAGGATTCTTGGGTGTAGGGGATCCTGCCAGAGTCAGTGGGGCCTTCTTGAGGAGTGGAGAGCTGGATGGGTGGGGCAGGCCCTTGGCTGAGAAGCCAGGAGGTGATTTGATGGCTTTGTTGACAGCAGGGACATCCATAGGTTTGGCCAGGGCGAGGAGGCCAGGCCTGGCAGCCCCTGCCACGAACTCCTTTGGTGAGCTGGACTTCTTGGCCAGGCTAGGGGGCAGCCCCAGGGGAGCATCAGGCAGGCCCTTCTGTTTCACCAGCTCGTAGAGGAGGTCGATGGGAGCACCACTGCTCTCTGACTCTGCGACCCCAAGCTGCCGCAGGTGTGAACGTGCGTGGCTGGACAGGCCCTTTCGTGTTTCAAAGCAGGCACCGCAGACCTCACAGGTGGTCAGGCTCTGGGCTGGAGGATGAGATGGAGGCCAGGGTGGAAGGCTATGAGGCCTTTCGGGCATAGCAAACCCATTCTCCTCCCATTACCCAGGTGCAGAGTAAGTGTCTTGCTTTTGCCAAATCCCTTTGATCCTGAAAATCATTCTAACTTGGTGGAGGTTAGTATTTCTTGTTTGAAAGTAAGGAAACTGAGGCTCAGAGAAGAGAATAGTTGTGCCCAAGGGCACATTAACAGGAGGCTACACTCTATGGTCCAGTCAGTGGGAATGCCTTTCAGACCTGCAACATTCCAGGGTGCCCTGACTATGTTTACACGAATGCCTGTGTGCACACACACATCACAGATGGAGCTAATGCCTAAGCGACTCTCTACGACTAATAAAACTTCAAATGTTAAGTCAGAAAAGGTCTCAGTAACAGTCCAGGCCCAGTCCCCATCTACTCCTTGGCCTCCTTGCTTGACTTCAATGATGCAAAGGCTGGTTGGTTCTGCTCTTCTTAATATACCTAGGAACTAGCATTACACTCAAGAATCGTGTAGTCTATAGAAAAACAGATATGAAACACATGAACGCTCAAAGCTAACAAGGTTGGCGAATGACCTACATTTGTGGTCTCTTGCCCACCTTGTCCACCGCTTCCCTGGAGAGTCCTTCCTCATCCAGTACGGTAGTAGCTGAGGGCCACGCATCCGGCCAAAGCCACAGAACTCAATGTAGACGATAGCTTCGTAGCTACCTCCTTGGTGCCTCGTGCTCTAAGGAAGCTGAGCGCCAACCCACATCAATGCAGACTGTGTTTCTGTGATCAGGGCTATCCTGGCCACTCACCCTTGAGGTCTGGCAGCTCCTGTTTGCTGCCATGAGGAACCTCTGCGGCCACTTTGCTGCTCAGCCGACTGGCCACCTGCTCCAGGGTCCCAGAGACAGGCAGGCTCTTCTTTGGGAGTAAGGGAGACCCCAAGTCCATGGCTACCATTGTGTTTTCCTCAGAACACAGGCCTGTGGGGTGGAGGAGACAGGCTCAGGCAAATCATGAGTCAGGCTGTCCACCCCAAGGAGACTGAAAGAACTACTTCTTCCTCATCCCTGGCATCTGCTCTCACTTCTGGAAGAAGAGAGCAGCTCACATTCCCTGAGAGCTGAGGGTACACCCATAACCCCTTGTGGCAGCCCAATGCAGGGCCACTGAGATGGTCCAATGACAGGAAAGACATACAGCAGTTTCAGTAGAAGGTTCACTGGTCTGAGAACACATTGGATATTGGAGCTGAGATTCCTCATCAGAGGACACTTTAAGACAAATGCCTCTCTGGGTAGAACTTATAAAGGGGTAAAAGTGAGAACAGTTGAAAGAGTCAGATACCAGAGTCTGGAGGCCAGAGAGACAAGGTAGAAAAAGCAAGAAGCGGAGGACAGGGAGGGGGAAATCCCTACCAGGCAATGGAGCTGGAGCCTCAAAGACAATAGCAAGCCCAGCAGTAAACCATTCATCAGCGGATGAACTGGCCAAGGTAAGAGCCCGGACCCTGGACCGTCTCGGGGACAGGAAGAGTGGGAATGACAGAAGTTTGCACGAAGTTTCTTAAGCTTCCACTGAGCGAGAAAGCCTCCTCCGGTAAGAGCTAGGTAGGGAGGAGTCGTCAAGGGTGGTTTTCTTAGTCCGAGTTTCATTAAAGGGAGTGGGACTGGGAGATAGTAGGAGGCGATGAGGTAGAATTCTGAACAAGAGTTGAGGATGAGAGAACGGTGCGTCAGATGGACTTCGGAGACGACCAGGACAAAGCAATAGGACAGAGGGCTAAGGCAGGTCGCTCTCTGCTCAATCTGGGTCCCACAGAGGCAAGAAGACAGGACAGAGGCTACCGAGATAATGACACAGAGTACTTTGTCAAAGTCTCCAGGTGGAAGTGGGCGCGTCTGTCAGATGGGGCAGGGCCAAAAGTGGCTTTCCAACACCGAGGGGATCGCACCCGTGACAACTGGGAGCTTCTGCGACTCCAAAGGAGCAGGGGACTTCTGTCAGAGACGGCGAGAGTCCCGAGGAGCGAGTGCAGAGTGCTTCCGAAGCCTGGGACCCTCCGGAGGCGGAGGAAGCCCAGGGCCCGAGCGCCTGAGGTGGGGGGTGCCACAGAGACCGAACGGCGGGTGTCGAGGGCGGCGACGGCACATTCGGGAGGGACGCCGACTTTCCCCTCCCGGGACCCTCCCCTCCGCCAACTCTTACCCGGAGCGGGCGCGGGCGCGGGCCCGGGCCCCTGCTCCGGCTCGGCCTTGGGCCCGTCCCGCGACGGCGGTGGCGGCGGCGGTGGGGGTGGAGGCGGCGGCGGAGGCGGGAGAACCACCGGTCCTGGACTCGGGGGGCCTGGCGAGGGCGCCCCCGTGGGCGCGCGCTCCCGGGTACCCCCCGCGCGCGGCCCCGCCGCCGCCTTGCTCTCCGCTTTTGTCACTCGGCACTGGGCGGTGGAGGCGGCCATCTTGGCTCCGGCGCACGCGGGGCGGCCGCCTCAGGCGAGAGCAGCGGAGCGCCGCGCGCCGCGACCTCCGAGCGTGCTCTGCTCCGCCCCTCCGGGCGCACCCAGGGCGACCTGATGAGCGCCGAGCGCCTCGAGCGAAATGCTCTGGGCCCTGAGGATTCCATTTCCACTCTCCGGGGAGCTGCCCGGAGTTTAGGGCCAAGCTGCCATCCGCCTCTAGCAGCCGCCACACTCCAGGATATACACATTTCTACAGCTAGAAAAGGAAGCTCCAGCCACACACACATTCACCTCAATACAAGCATTCAGAATTAGAATCCTGACAGTAACTGTTCATTCTTTTTTCTACAAATCTCTCTTGCCAGGTAGACAAACCTGGACCTGATCATAAGTATCCTTACTCAAGTCAAAGCTTCTAGAACAATCCTGAAAACCACTAGATTCTCCACCACGGTAATCCTCCCCCAGTCCCACATCACCCTAGTGTCTACCTAGCTGTTCTCAGATAGTGTTGTCCCGCAGTCCAAGGAACTTGGTCCCTTCTCACCGTTCACTCCTCCTGCCTCAACTTCAAACTGTGGCGTCCAGGTGTTCCTTGACAGATGGGTAGGGCCTGAATCTGACCCGTGCCCAGCTGCCAATTTGGTGCCTTCCCCTTCTGGTTCACTTGGACAAAAGGGAAGAACCTTTTAAAAAGAACTGCCAAGCCGGGGCGTGGTGGTGCACGCCTGTAATCCCAGCACCTGGGAGGCAGAGGCAGGCAGATTTCTGAGTTCAAGGCCAGCCTGGTATACAGAGTGAGTTCAAGGACAGTCAGGGCTATACAGAGAAAAACCAAAACCAAAAAAAAAAAGAACTGCCATGCAGGACCACTGCCCCAACCTGGCCCTGATTTGGGATACCGTTACTTTGCAAAGTTTTTAGGATCGTTTCAGCCGCCCCATGGCACTCCCATCTCCGTGTGCTCCCTGAAGAGCTCATTCATAAATGTCTCTCTCCTTCCTTTAGACAAAGCCGATGCAGAGCAGCGCTAACTCTACTTCTTCACAGCCTAGTGTTCGGGCCAGCTCACTTTCGGGGAATGACATAACTTTTTTTTTTTTTTTTTTTTTTGATAGAAATAGATTGGCCATAAGTGAATCTGACTGCTTCGTACTTGTCTCATCCTTCGGACAACACAGAAGAAAAGGGGGTCAGAGCTGGCGCTTTCCTAGACTACTCTCTACAGACCGAGACACTCTTGGAGTTGGTTCTGCCTTCCAGCCACGCCTGAGGCATCATAAAACAAAGCATGCGGGAGAGCTGAATGCCTGCAGAGCAAAGGTTTACTAAAGGCGAGATGACCCACGGCCCATTCGCCCGGGTCTCTCTGATGTGGCCTCAGCCAGCCACCAGCCTGTCTGTGCCTCGGTTTCTTCTTCTTCTTTTTTTTTTTTTTTCCGAGACAGGGTTTCTCTGTATAGCCCTGGCTGTCCTGGAACTAGCTCTGTAGACCAGGCTGGCCTCGAACTCAGAAATCCGCCTGCCTCTGCCTCCCAAGTGCTGGGATTAAAGGCGTGCGCCACCACCGCCCGGCGGTTTCTTCTTGTTTAAGGAAGAGATGGACTTTTGACATCCTTGCCCTGTCACCTGGTGTACAGATGGGATGGTTCTAGCCAAGTCTAAAATCAACATCTAGACAGTAGCCTGGAAACTGTAGATGGAGCAGCCATAGAAGAAAGCGCGGCCCCAGCAACCGTGCACCACTTCTCCCAGCTTAGAAGTGTTTCGTTCCTCAGAGCCAAGGAGTTTGAATTTCATTCTCACGGCCAAGTTCTACGACTTCCTTTGCTTCTTGAGACAGGGCCTCTTCCTGTAGCCCTGGATGTCTTAGCGCTCACTATGGAGACCCCATCTTTGTCTCCTGAGCACTAGAATTAAAGGTGTGCACCACCATGCCCAGCTAAGTTCTCTGCTGTTTAAAGGCTCCCGGGAAGTCCGCTTTTTTAGAGATCAGGTCTTTCACTTTTCCTCTAATTCTGCTAAGGCCATTCCTGCAATCTAATACCAAATATTGATTCTAGATTTCCAGATACTCTCGATAAGAGCCTCAGAAGTCCAACCCTGCCTGTGTGTGGCTGAGACAAAGCAAACAGCCCACAGTTTCTTTGTCTGTGAGGTGAGTACACAACACTCCTAAGGCCGGGAACATGGCTCGGTGTCAACATCATCTGTCTCACATACATGAGGCCCAGGGTTCCGTGCCCAGCACATCAGAGCAAAAGCAGATAAACCTTTGCCCCACAAACTTGGTTTTCATTTTGCTTTGTTTTGCTTTTTTTTTTTTTCATATCTGAGATGACAAAGGTTAAAACCTTAGTATATACAATGCTTGAGTATGGGAGGGGTTCGTCAAGGTTGCTGGGTAGACTCTAGAGTCTGGATTCTACTTTTTTTTTTTTTTTTTTTTTTTTTTTTTTTTGTAGTGAGTGCTGGGAACCGAACCTGGGTCTTGCTTATGTTAAGCACGGACTCTATCACCTAGCCACATCCCCAGAGTCTGGATTCTAGATCCGAACCATCCACTACAGTAAGATAACAAGTGGCTCAGTACTAGCCATATTTTAAGAGCTCAGTGGACCCAGTGGTGACCCTCCAGGTCAATACAGAATGTTAAAGACGATTACCGACATCTCACAAAGTTCTATTGGACATAGTATTCAACATAGGAAATATTTTCAGAGAATATTTCAAAGAATTTGCTGCCCAACTGCCTGGACTGCAGAGCCTCTCTCTCTCTGGATATATAATGTGGGGCGGGTAAATTAAGTTCTCTGTGCCTCAGATTCCTCCTTTGTAATATGTATATGATGAAAGCACACACCCTCATAGGCTTATTGTAAGGAGTTCAATGGCTTTGTGCTTGTAAAGTGCCATTGCTTCTAGAAAGAATTCACTAAAAACTGGATACACAAAGGGCAGCCCTTCAATAAAACCGAAATTACCCCTACGTGGCAACACAGTGATGAGATAATTTGTTAATATGCTTTAAAAAAAGGGGGGGGGGAAATCTGACTATGCAGCCCAGGCCAGCCCTGATCATCTTGCCCAAGCCTTGGGTGCTGGAATTACAGGCAGATGAAATGCTTCCCGTAAAGCAGAGTGGCCACCCTCCAACTCACCCATCCATTCCTCTGAACCCCTAGGGAAGGGTAGGAGTCTGACCTTTTCCCTCCCTCCCCCCTTACCATCTCCGTAGATTGGTCCAGGGTCCTCAGCCCAGGTAGGTGGGAAGGGCATGGTGAGAGGTAGGCGTGGCCGTCGTGAGGTCAGGAAGCTTCCGGGTGGCCCACTAGGCTCACGGCCCAGGGGACTTGGGGGCAACTCAGCTGCCGAGGTGGCCAGCAGCTCCTGCAGGATGTTGATGGGTGAGATGGTAAGCTCCCAGTTGGTGATGCCAAAGTCACGAAGGTGGGCGCGGGCATGACTGGAGAGGCCAGCCCGAGTGTCGAAGCCAGCCCCACAGAAGTCACATCGCATCAGGCTGAAGGTGCCTGGGTCGAAGTTAGCCACTGCAGAAAGAAGACACAGACGTCCTGGGCTGGGGTAATGGTGAGGGGAGCCACTCCACCCCAACTC
Source organism: Apodemus agrarius (assembly GCA_964023405.1). Taxonomy (NCBI): domain Eukaryota; kingdom Metazoa; phylum Chordata; class Mammalia; order Rodentia; family Muridae; genus Apodemus; species Apodemus agrarius. Next base: position 51,920,368 of record OZ030026.1, on the reverse strand, counting down.
TGCCTCCTTCCCAGGACCTCTCCTGCTCTAGAGATCACCCCGGAACGCCCGACTTCCCTTCTGTTGTTGATGCTTCCGCCTGGCCAGAAACTCTCAGCTTGTGCGCCCTCCCCAAACCAGACACTCCAGAAAACTTGACTTCCCAGACCCCCACTTGCACATCAGGTAGCACGAGGAGCATCTTCTAGATCAGGCTGCTCTGGATTGGCAGTATGGAGGATTAGATAGACATCCTTTCCTTGTCTGTTTTTGCCTGACATGCTCCCATACTATAAATTAAATGTAGGTTATATGAAGAGATGGACAAACAGAGAATGGGATACTCACATCTGAGAACCTTCTCTGGGCACTCAAGGTCGAGTTATGCTTTCCTTTCTCAGATCGGAGCCCTGGTCACTTGATGCCATAACTGCCTAGTTTCCTGGCTGTCTCCCACTCATCCCCACACTCTAGCATCTCTCTGTCTCCCCCTCTCCCTCTCCCTCTCCCTCTCCCTCTCCCTCTCCCTCTCCCTCTCCCTCTCCCCCCCCCCCCCTCTCTCTCTCTCTCTCTCTCCTCTCATTCACTCAAACACCACACTTATGACTGCATAGGTGGCTCCAGGCTCTGAGGCCCACCAAGAGCCCTGTTACTTTGTTTGGACCATGAGTTCTAAGAGAACGAAACTGTTGTCTAGCTCACTGCTGGCCTTCTCAGGGCCCAGGAGGAGACGACCCAGCTCGACACACACTTATTGCATGAAAGAATCAAATGGGATGAGCTGCCTGTGGCTGACTGCTGTGCTCAGACTCCTGTCTCCAGCTGCCACTGTGACCAGGGCACGGGGCATCGCTGCACAGTCACCAACACTTAGTGGTGACCCTGTAGGATGCTACGGTAGGATTCAGAGTAAAGGTGGGTCCATTTGGACCTCTGCTGGCCAGCTCTGTGACGGATTCCCGGAGCAAGGCCGATGCCCTACCTTTTTTCTTTCTCTTCTGGAAGGAAAACCTGCGCTCAATGGCCTTCACCTCCTCTGCAGAGATGAAGTGCCGGACATTGTAGCTGACACCCACTCGGTTCAGGTGGCCCCGGACATGGTTGGCCAGCCCAATGCCATTGTGGAAACGGTCAGGGCAGTAGGGGCATTTCCGCTCCTCATGCTTTAATGCCATGGCTGGATCCCCTTCTAGGAGTGTGTCCAGACCCAGTGAGCCGCCCAGAGGTGTATCTAGGAGCAGGAGGTCCAGGGGGTGGGTGCTTCTCAGCTCTAACTCCTCAGGCGGCAGCTTTGGGGAGGCTAGGGTGGCTGCAGCTATGACCTGCGGCCTGAGCTTGGCCATCAGAACAATGGGCACCATTCCTTGGAGCTGCTGCTGCTGCGTCTCGGAGGCGCCGGCTGCCCGCAGGGCATCTTGGAAAGTCTGCTTCAGCTCAAGGGCTGGTGGAGGGATGAGGCTAGGGGTGGCTAGGGGTGGAAAGGCTCCATTTTCAGGAGCAAAATCCATTTCAGAAGTCAGCACTACATCTTCATCGTCTTCCTCTTCCTCTTCACTCCAAGGATGACGCTTGCCTTCTGCTCTCTGCAGGTGGACAGTGCTTTTGTTTCTATTGAGCTGTATAGAATAGGAAGCAGATGCCACGGGGGAAGGAAAGGCCAGCTTTCCAGGAGATTGCTGGCCGGAATTTAAAAATGGGCAATCTCTCATGCCTGACTGCTGATAGTCTGGACCAAAGGCTAGGCCAGGGTCATATGCAGAAGAGCTCTCCTGCCACACAGAGGCCAGGAGAGGCTCAGATCTGCTAAAGTAGTCCATGGCGGCAGTGTCAGGTAGGTGAGTATATGCATCCTGGCTAGTGCCTGGCTGGTCAGTGGGGTCCTCGAAGGCCTCTCCATCTTCCTCCCAATGGGCGTGGGCATGTGCCAGCCTCATGTGCTCCCTGAGCAGACTCTTGCTAGGTGCTGTGAAGCCACAGTGAACGCAGGTATCGGGGCCAGAGGAGTCTCCATAAGAGGGATAGACGAGGGTGCTAGCATCTAAGACTGGGCTGCCACCCATGGAAGGGTCCTTGGTCTGCCAGCTGGGCGGTGACCCCCGCACATGCAGCTTCGCATGCTGCAAGAAGGCTCTAGAGGAATTGGTGCCGAAGACGCACTCGGGGCACTGCAGCCGCGCCTCCCGTCCCTCGTCACCGGGGAGCTGCTTCAGCTTCTGGATCTCTTCGATAATCTTCTCCCGGGAAGCCTGGTGCAGTTGCCAGTGCTGCTCCAGGGCGGCCGGCTCCGTGAAGGCCCAACCGCACTCGCTGCAGGCCAGTGGAGCCAGGCCAGCCGGGGGCTCCTGGCCTGGTGCTCGGCGGTGCTGGCTCATGTGCTCTAGGAGGTGCTCCTTGTGCTGGAAGTAGATGCTGCACTCGATGCAAGGAAAGACAGCCGGCTGCTCTTCCTCCTCTTCATGGCTGTCCGCCCCACCGCCTGCGTCCTGCAACAGTTCCCACAGGTGTGGTCCTGCCTGCACTGGGGACGGCAGGGGCTGCAGTCGCTCCACAGCTGCTTCCGAGTTCACGGTCCAGGTCTGGGTGGCCACTTCCGAGGCTGATGTGTGGAGACCCCACTCAGAAGGCTGGGCCACCTCCCCAAAGTCCTCTAGGTCCTCTCTGGTACCCATGACCTCCATGTCCAAGGTCTTGGGAGTGTCATCCACTGGCACAATTACCTTCCTGAAGGCAGTGACAGTCGCTGGCTGGGCAGGGAGGTCCAGGTGCAACCCTGTATCCTTCAGGGGCCCCTGCTCATCTGTATCTTGGAGCCAATCAAACTTGTGGCGGCTTGGAGAGTATTTCTCTAAGAACTTCAGTTCATCCTGGTGGTGCAAGAACTTTCTAGAGCCCTTGAGCTTGGCATAAGGTTTCATAGTTCTCACAATAACTGAGTCCTTGAACCTCTGCTCAGACGGGGTGCCCTCCCTGGCCTCCTGGACCATGGGATACTCCCAAGACCCCTGAACATCAAGGGATGCAGGGAAGGGACCCAGAAGGTGGGGTGGTGGGGAGCCCAGCCGAAAGTCCAGGCTGTCTCCATCCCAGTAGCTGCAAGGAAGTGCCAATGGGGACAGTTAGCTGTGACCCTCGGTTTCCCTCCCTAGGGTCGGAGTGACAGGGAGTCCTCCCGGCTGGATGGAACTGTTAGTTCCTTGAGATCCAGCATCATGGTGACTGTGGAGAGGTTGGGAGTAACAGGGGAAAGGTGAGGAAGTCCGAGTGGGCCTTTCCAGAGGTGTTGTGAAAGGCCAGGCTCGACTCTTAGGGTGTGCCCGTGCACACAGCCCAGCCCTGCTGCGTCATTAGGGAAATGTGCAGAGACCACAGGTTGGGGACAGAGCCTCTAAAGAGTATCCCCGAGTCTGGGGGTTCAGCAAACTCTCACCTTTCCCAGGGGAGAATGCAGGGCTCTGGCCTGGGCTCCAGGCTGCTTCTGTCTTCCTCCCCACACTGCCGATTTAGTCACGTCTCTCCCTCAAATTTGGTGAAGGTCAACTTTGTGGCAGGACAGCTCAAAGGCGGAGCCTCCTCCCCTCTTGGAGGGTACAGTCAGGAGTGCCTAATGGTTCCAGTGACCCTGACCTTCCTGGGAGGGAGATGGGTAGGGCTGGGAGGTCAGAGTAGATGAGGGAAGTTCTCTGGGCCTCAGTTTTCCAATCCTAAAAATGGAGATGATTTTCAAGAGTCAGGAATCTTGTCTTCCTTATACAATGTCTAAGGAACTTTTTTTTTTTTTGACAGTAATCACCAATGAAAACTATCATGCAAAGCAGGTGCTTATTTAAAAGCTTGCCAACCTTTCAAGTGGGGACTATGACCCCACAACAACATACAGGGTAGAGATAAGTATAATTCAAGGGCTTAGGATTTGGGACACTTTACCTCACCCGATACCTAGCAAGCCTTGGGACTGATGGGACATATGCCAGGGGGCACAAGTTTCACTATGTAGCCCTGGTTGGCCTGGGACTCATTAGGTAGACTAGAAGGGACTCAAACTCAAGAGATCTGCCTGCCTTTAACTCCAAAGAGCTGGGATTAAAGGTGTGGCCAACCACATCAGGCTCTGGGGTTTCTTTTTTGTTTTCGTTTTTCATTTTTGTTTTTGTTTTGAAACAGGGTCTCATGGCGTAACCCTGTTGTCCTGTGAACTACTCTGTAGCCGAGGCTGGCCTCGAGCACATACACTCACGTGCCTCTGCCTCCCAAGTGCTGAGGTTCAAGTTGCAGTCACCCTGCCCGGGGCTGGGACTCTCTAGTACAGATACTCCGAATCAGTTCTCCCTGTTTCCCTCCAGTACCTGTCAGGCAAGCACTCTACCGTAGAACTACATGCCGAGGCCCTCTCCCTTCTTTGTTTTGTTTTGTTTTGTTTTTTTCGAGACAGGGTTTTTCTGTGTAGCCCTGGCTGTCTTGGAACTCACTCTGTAGACCAGGCTGGCCTCGAACTCAGAAATCTGCCTGCCTCTGCCTCCCAAGTGCTGGGATTACAGGCGTGCGCCACCACGCCCAGCTGCCCTCTCCCTTCTCAACAGTTGAGACTGGATCTTGTTGTTTTAGCTTTACACTCACTCTGTAGTTCAGGCAGGTTTGAACTCACCATCCTCCTCACTCCATCTCTGGAATAGCTGCATATTATAAGTCTGTATTACCAGGACGGGCTTGCTTATTTACTTATTTTAGACAGGGCCCCATTATGTACCCCAGGCTGATGTTAGACTCAGACTGTCCTGCTTTAAAATCCCAGGTCCCGAGATAGTAGGTATGTGCCATTGTGCCCATCAAATACACATACACATATATACATATTTTTCAGGGTGGGTCTCAGGAATCCATTCCGGCCTTGAATTTACTATGTAGCAGAGGAAGCGCCTAGCCTCCTGATTCTCTAGTGTGTGTCCCATGGCAGGGGTTACACATGAGATGGTCACAGGTGTGTGGCTCCCTTCATTTTAAGAGTCTGCCTTCACAAGGGAGTGGACTGCTCCTATCCGGGAACAAGTGGGGAAACTGACAGTACAGACAGGGCAAGTGGAGGCTGCAGTGCGACTTCTCTAAGCCCTTTGGTGCCATGTAATATTAAAAGCACCTCTCAGGGTTGTGGCGAAGAATCAGTGGGCTGAACTGAGAGCCAGAACACAGTCATCATTATTCATTTCTAGATCTGTTGTTAATCCTGAGACTATCACAATTCTATATTAGACCCACTAAACTCTTTAATAAAGAGTAGCAGGGCTGAGGCTAGAATTCAGGGATAGATGGTAGAGGACTTGCACTGAGTTTGTAACTTCCTCTTTTGAGTTTTGTCTCTAGCACCGCAAACAAACAGAAGAATCAGAGTAGTGGCTGTTAGCATTGGAGTTGATCCTTGAGTTCCCAGGGCAAATTGGAGAAACCTCCTGTGGCAAGGTACCCTTCCATTTTGCAGATGAGAAAACTGAGGCTCAGAGAGGCGTCAATCTAAGCATGGATTAACAGAGAGGCTGGCTTCCAAGGGTCTGACCTGCAGGCTTGCTCCTCTCTGGCCTGGCTCCTAGGAGGGATAATGAGAGTTGACCTTCTGTGCTGCTGTGAGACCTCCCAGCCCAGCCCCAGCGCTCACCCAGGGCTGGTCTATGGGGAGCCACCTCCTCCTGCCTGACCTCTTAATTCCCTCCTGTCCCCTTCTCCTTCCCCAGAGGGCTTTGACGGAGCCTTAATACTCCTGATCTGCCCCCTGCCCTACCTGAGGTCAGGGCCAGCGAGGCACTCACCAACTGCTGTTCCGATGAGTGGCGGAGGTGGCACTGGGGAGGGCTTCGTTGAGGCCAGGATGGGGCTGCCCATCTGCAACAAAGAGGGGAGACCCTGAGGGGCTGGGGTCCCCCTGGCCAGGGCCGGATTTCCCCTGGCCAGGACCCTCCATACCTCAGCTCCACGAGCCTTGTGCGGTACTTCAGATGGGACCTGTAGGCCCCAACCCTGTCCCTCAGAGGCTTCTGACCTCTGCGTTCCTGTATCCTAAGAGGTTCTCTGAAGGAGTCCTCTCGGGTCTCCCGGGAGACCCTGGGGCTTGCTGCCTTCCGGTCTTCCTCACGTCCTGCAACCAGGGTAGTTTTTGTTTGTTTTAAAATCATACCCTGGGAAAACTCATATGCTTTCCATTCTAGCTACGGGAAAAGGCTAGAGTGCCAGGCGCCCTGCCACAGCGACGGCACGTGCACGCGGCCTGGGTCTGCCCCGCCCCGTCGGCGTCCCTTCCGCGTCCTGGACCCTTACTGCTTCGCCCTTATTAAGTTCTCCCCAAACCTCCACTCCTTTGAAGCTGTGAGTCTTTCTTTGGTCTTAGCCACCCTCTCCCAACTGTGTGTGTGTGTGTGTGTGTGTGTGTGTGTGTGTGTGTGTGTAAGACAAGGTCTCTTTATGTTGCCATGACTGTCCTGGAACTTGCCATATAGAACTCTGCCCGACGCTGCGGCCTCGGCCTAAGTGCTGGGTGAGGGCGAGCGCCCCGTGTGCAGCAGCCTCGGGACGTTTGTGGTCGGTGCTTCTTTGACCGAGCACTCAAAGGAGATGCTCTTCTCTCCCTTTTAACCTAACTTATTTGTTTGCTTATGTACTACTTATTGGCTTTCTGTTGGTTGGTTTTTGTTTTATTTTATTTTATTTTATTTTATTTTATTTTATTTTATTTTATTTTGTGGGCACAGGATCTCGTGTAGCTCAGGCTAGCCTCAAATTCAATATGTAGCTGAGGATGACCTTAAACTCCCAATCTGTCTACCTCTACTTCCCAAGTCCTGGGGCTACAGGGATGTGCCCCTCTGCCTAGTCTTCATTTTGCTCCTGAGACAGGATCTCTCTTGAGACTAGCTGACCTCTAAGCTTACAATTCTCCTGCCTCTGCTTTCTGATTGCTGGGATGAAAGGTACGAATGACCGTGACTGGCTTTGTTTAGCTCTTTTGGGGACAAATCTTGCTAGGTTGCTCCAGTTCGTCTAGAACTCATTATGTAGCCCAAGCTACCCTTACATCCGTCAACCTCCTGCCTCTGCCTTCGGAGTGCGATGACTATAGGCCTATGCCACCGTGTCTGGCACCTGCTTCATTTATTTCTTAGCTTTCCCAGGTACTGCTAGGCTCTCCCTGTGGACAGCTGCGTGTCTGGGTGTGTTGGAAGCGCAGAAGCCCCCTGAGAACTGGGACATTTGCAGCTGATTCATGGCAGCATTCCAACATGTGGCATGCAAGTACTCCACAAACACATGCCAGAGAAGGAGTGGGGAGCCTGGCCGCCCCGGAGCCACACACAGCCCATGCCTGCCTTTCGGACCACTAAATCCTAGGATGGAATCTCTTCTTGGGAATGCCCGCCACCCAGAAACAACACAGATAGAGCCAACTCTCCATTATCCGCCTGTAGAGCCAGTGCCTGGAGCCACTGCAGGAATCCTGGCCTGTGCCTCTCTCTCCGCCACGCTTGCCTGACACAGCGAGCATGCCAAGCAGGGAGTAAGCCAATTGCCTGGGCCAAGGTTAACACGCTGGGGGAACTTGTGCCCTGGCCAGGGCCTGACAGATGCAATGGCTGGATCAACCTCAATTTGAGGATGGTCCAGAAAGGGCGGGGGCTGGCGATGACTCTTCCAATCCCCCACCATCCAGTTCTCCCTGGGAATTAAAAGCCTACCACTGAGAATAGAAGAATGAAAATGGGAGGGGGCAGTCAGGAAGGCATGGTCTGTCTGCTGAGCCCGACAAAAGGGCTGGTACAACAGCGCGGCCTCTAAAATGTGGGGCAGGGGTACATAAATGTGCAATCCTAGGGCAGAGTGGTCTTAGGCTTGACACATGGAGAGGATCCTTCTCTGGGCTGAGGCGCTTTGGCACATTGCAGGATAACCCGCAATGTCCTTGGCCTCCGCTCCCCCACGGGACAGTCCTGCCTATCCTGCAATCATGCCAACTGAAAACGTCTGCACACATCCCTGGAGTGTGGCCTGTGGGACCTGACTGGCCCCGTTTGGCAGCCTCCAGGAGCAGGGCCGTGCTGGGGTTTAAGGACAGGAGTTATGATGAGGTGCTGGAGAGGACTGCGAGGACTAGGGAAACAACGGTCAGGAACAGGGTCTATCCTAGACACAAGTCACAGATGAGAGCTAAGCAGGAGAAAGTGACCAATTAGTGGCCAACCAATCCCAGCACAGCCTAGAGATGTGGGTCTGAGCGTCCCAGGTGTCCTGTTTCTGAAGTTCTGAGTGTCCCAGATTTGATGGCTACGCGCAAGGGCTGCTGTCTAAGAATTCCATGAGCCGGTGGGAGGGGGGACGGGGGGGGCCCCCGCACTGGCCTCCTTGAGCAGCTCCAGTGAGGCTCCTATTTTTAGGGGCAGCGAGTTTGGAAGAAAGAGACAAAGCAGGGACTATATCTGAGACAGCTTGGAGGTGTGGGCTTTGCCCAGAAACCTCCACACCAAAGGAGATCCTGAAGTCCCCGTGGCACCTCGGGTGCAACTCTGCGTCAGCGGCAGTGCCAGAATCCCTCCCTGGCTCCTGCCATGTGGGGTCCCCGGCAGGGCTTGCACACGAGAGGAAAGAGTGTCGAGTGTCGTGAGCCACTTCAACTCCAAGCCAGGAGCCCGCAGCTGGGCGGAGCTGCCAAGAATCTATACTTTGTTGCCAGACAACTCCAAGTGCAAGGCCCAGCAGTGTGACCAGAAGTGGCCTTTCGGGTTCCAAGGCTCTGTTTTCTTCCTCAGTACAATGAAAACAGCCATGAGACCAGCTTCAAGGGGCCACCGATGGGGGCCAGTGAGATCACGGGAAGAGTTCCATGCAGAGAAACAGCGATGTGGGAAGGAGGAGATGGGTGTTCTGTAGTGTCGAGGCTGGCTTGAGGGTGTCCTGGGGTGGGAGCTGGAGGTTAGACTTGTAGCCCCAGGTTTGCTTTCTCCATGTTCTGATTCACTCTCTCCATGAAGCCAGAAACGACACATTCTTTGTCCCCAGATCTCATGTCCCATGGGCAAGAGTAGGCATGCACCAGACTTTTCGATGATGATCTGAATGGACCATGTCAGTCCCATAAGACTTTGCTGTGCCTGCAAAGCCTACCGCAGAGGTGTATGGGACTGCAATGGGGCTTGAGGCAGGGTCCCAACTGATATCCATAATGAAAGACAGAGCAAGGCAGTGGCATTGCCTTGTCCAGGCAGAGAAGTTTGGGGGTGCCACTCCTGGGAATCCTTGAGGGGTTCTCAGGGCTGCACAGGGATGAGGGAATGCCCAGGCTTCAGGCTTCAGGCTGGAAGAGCAGCCTCAGAGACTATTCCTATTTGTAGACATCCCGAGACTCCCAGGGCAGGGCCTAGTCTACGAAGGGGAGTCAGGTGGGCCGAGAGGGCAGTGGGACGGCGTCCAGGCTTTCTCTAGTTTCCATGCTATGATTTTGCTTCAGTGCAGCTGTCCCCACACACGCTCCCATCTACCCTGGGAGGCCATCAAGTGTGGGTTTAGTCCCCCTGGGTGGTCTCTTTCTCCTCCTACCTAGGCTGTGAAACAGGTGCACCCATAAATCCCTGGTGGCTCTCCGGCTGGGGTGTGGGGTGGTGAAGACACACACCTACCTACCTTCTCCATCTCTTCAGTCTTGAGTCATCTGCGACATGGAGGGAAAGGCCTAGTCCCTTGGAGTCTACACAAGATTTCTTGAATTCCCACAAAGTTAAGACTCCAGCCCTGCCCTGACTAGCGGTGTGACCTGGGACTTCCTGGGTCCCGAGAAGGGGACTGCTAAGGGATAGCCTCAGCTCCAAGGACTGGTTACTCACCATGCCGCGTACTGGCAGGTGCCAGCCAGGCTCTCCACATCTTTACAGGCTAGAGCTCTCTGTCCTGACACCGTGTGCCTGCCTCTCAGTCACGCTGCCTCCTCCTCACTCTACGTCTTGGTTCATGTCTATCTCCCCAGCCCCAGGAGAAGGGCTCCATGATAGCAGAGACCAGTGGCATGTGCTGGGTCCCCTCTTTACTGCACTCTAGAAAGGTGGCTTCGTGAACACCTGAGCAACCTGAGAAGAGCTGCTGGGCACAGGCAGATCAAGGAGCTCCGAGAGTACAGAGGGGCTAAAACTGAAGGGTTCTGGGGCGTGGCTGAGTGGAAGAGTTCACCTAACTTCTTGAGGTACTGGGCTCCAAACTCATCAAAACAAAACACAAAACAAGAAAGAAAACTGAAAAGGGGGGGGGAGAAAAATTACTCAAAAGTTAAAAAAGAAGCCGGGCACGGCGGCACACAACTTTATTCCTAGCGCTCGGGAGGGAGGCAGAGGCAGGTGGATTTCTCAATTCAAGATCAGTCAGATCTACAGAGTGAGTTCCAGGATGACCAGGGAAGACCACACAGAGAAAACCTATCTCAAAACAAAACAAAACAAAAAACAAAACAAAAAAACAGCAAAACAAAACAAGAGACAGGGACTGAGAGGAGAGAAGCCTCAGTGCTTGGTTACAAGCACTTTCTTCTCTTCCGAAGGACCCAGGGTTCAAGTCCCAGCATCCACATGGCAGTTCACAACTGTCTGTAGTTCTAGTTGGGATGGATCAGATGCCTTGTTCTGGCCCTGCAGAGGCTGCATGCGGGAGCTGCACAGATATACACGGACACAGAACAGCCACACACACAAAATAATAATAATGAAAAAAAACTTAGAAAGAGAAGGTCTGGGAAGCTCTGAGGTGTCTGCGACCCCAGCTCTAGGTAGCGAATGCCCCTGGCCTCTGCAGGCACCGGCAGTCACGTGCACATATCCGCATACAGGCATTCAGACCATAAAAAGTAATAAAATCTTAAAAAAAAAAAATGAGGCGTGGAAATGTGGCTTAGTGGTACGGGGCTTGCCCAACATGCAAAATGGACAAAACAAAACACCAGGAGAAAGAACAAACGGATGAAAGGGAGGTTATTTAAAAATTAAAAAGAGAGAGAGAGAGAGAGAGAGAGAGAGAGAGAGAGAGAGAGGGCTGGGATAGAGCTCGATGGAACAGCTTTTGCAGTGTATGTGTGAGGGCCTACGTGCGATCCCCAGTTCTATTAAAACAAAACAACAACAACAACAACAAAACAAAACAAAACAAAATAAAACAAAGAAGGAGAGGGTGGTCCAGCCACATTGCTGCCTGACTCTGAGCCTGGGATACTCACTTCCCCCCTCGGGGCTCTAGATTCCTAACACGAGATACTAAATAACAGAGCCTAATGCCTACAAAGGTTCTAAGTATGATGATATGCATTGAGCACACAAAGAACTTGGCATGTAGGAACCACCGAAGAGCCGCTTGGAGGGTATTAGGAGGCAAAGATTTTGGGGACCAACCAAGGCAGTGAAGGGAGACTCTCCAGCCATCCCGGGTTCCGGTCAGGTCTATAATATGTCCAGTTCCTCCCCTCCCCTCGGCAGGGCCCTGCACTTGCTGGCCCACCACCTGGTGGGCACTTCCCATTCTATCCTGCGTCTCAAAGGCCACTCTCTCAGGAGGCATTTCCTGGGTGGCCCAGGCATGGCCCTGGCACTCTGTTTAATATCAGCACAGCCTCCACCATCACCTGCCCTTCTGACATCTGTTCATTGTCCCTTGTCCAACTTCCCTTCCGGAATGCCAACCCCCGGAGGAGGACAGGGACTCTTGCCTCTTTATGATTATTTTCCCCAGCACCACCCGGAGCAGAAAGTGGCGCACGGCAGGCGCTCAGTGTTTAATAAACGAACCACAAATTGTCAGGTGCGGCTGGTGCGAGCTAGCCTCGTATGGGGTAAATCGAGGTACAGAGGTGGCTCCGGTCTCTAACTCCCCAGACTTTACCTTACCACTAGAGGGCACAAGCTGAGGAGCTTGCACTCCATCAAGACTACAAGACTCAAACTGCTTGGCGTGCTCACAGGGGCATTTGGATACAGCTGGTGTCCATCTCAGAGGGGAGAACCACACCACTACAAGTATAAATCCCAGTTCTTACCACCCTCTGGGTGACTGGGATCCAGTCATGGGCTCCCAAGACATCTGTTTTCGTAAGGGCAAAGTGGAGAGCAGTGTGCAGAACACTGAAGGTGGCTCTGCCCCCCTGAGCAGACCGCCAGTCCCTGCTGTGTGTGTGTGTGTGTGTGTGTGTGTGTGTGTGGTGACCTGACTCTCTCTGAGCCGCCTGGGGGACTAAATGGGATGCTTCTTTAATGGCCACAGAGCCCTCTTACCAGAAATGCCACTTCTGCCATCCAGAACGTCTCGCGGGCCTTCCTTGGTGATTGGCAGGTAGTGAGAAGATCGAAAAATATCACCTTCGCCCTCGGCCGCCTCAGCCCCACCCTCGATGTCCTCTCTTGGAGCTGGGCCAGGCAGTCTCTCGGGGCCTCTAGGACGATCCGGGGCAGCCAGGCCACCTGTCAGTAAGCCCTCCATGGGTGCGAGCCGCCGGCCGGCCGCCGATCTCCACTCAGTACCTGGCAGGTTCAGCAGGGCATCGTGGGCCTGGAGACAAAGGCAAGGAAAGACCTTAGGAGAGTCAGAAAACCAATTCTGCTTGTTTTCCACTCCCTGGAAACCCAGTCCTCTCCTTCAAGGCCCGTGGCCACAGTTTCCCTCTCAGTTGAAGGGGGCGGGGGTGAGTGATGTCGAGGCCCCGTTCACACCTATTATAACCCAATCACCTGTACTGGGAGCATGCCTCAACACACTAAAGCTTCCCCCGCTACCCCCTTCAGAGCCTCCGTTCCCCTCAGTTACACATGCATGCAGTCACCTCAGTCCCCCCACATCCATCCTCCTGCCTCCACCTCGTCCTCCCACCCATCGCTCACTCACAGCCTCACCTGGCCAGCTGCTTCCCAGCCGTCCTGTAACTGTATAGCCCGTAGCCAAGCCTCCAGTGCCCAGGATCCCAGCCACTTCCACGCTCCCAGCTCCCCGAGTGCACGCTCCCAAGTGCCCCCATCTTTGGCATTACACTTTTCTCACTTCTGTTGCCCCAACTCAATTACCCCCACACTTTTCCCACACTCACACCCTTCTCCCCGACCCAGGAGTGTAGGGTTATTAACCCCTTCGCCCCTCCACACTCTCAAGTGACCCTACCATTAACCCTTTCCCTCCTCCTCAGCATGATCTCTCATGCATACCAAGCCTGGGCTCCTCCACCCTGCCACCTTCCAATAGTATTGGTTGCATCCTCCACCGATATTGGCTGCTCTGGCCGGGAGGATGAAAAGGACCGATGGGGCTCCTGTTTCAGAAATAAGGACCCCGGGGGAGGAGGGCGATTGTCCTCTCCACCTATAAATACCTTCAAGGTAGAGCAGAAAGTGAAGGGCAGGAATGAGGCTCTCTCCCCGGGGAGATGGTGGTGAGGCCGGGCCCAGGCAACCGGGGCGGGGCCGGGGCTCCAGGCCTGGTAGCAGGCGTTGCCCTCGAGGGCCTGGGTGCTCCCGGGGGGCCTATACGGGGTGGGTTGACAGGCTTGGCCGGAGGGGTCCCTGCCCAGGCCTGGAGAAAGCACCTGCGGGTGCCCACTCGGGTAGGCACTGCCGGCGGGGATCGGGCAGGACCGCAACTTCGGAGCACTTTGGCAGCTTGGGGAGGGGGCTCCAGTCCAGATGGTCGTTCCCTACCCCACCCCCCCGCGGGGGTCGCAGAGGTAGGGGCGGCGCTGCGCGGACGCACCCTGCGGGGAAAGCTAGGGTCCCCAGGATGCGCCCTTCGCCCGTGCACCTCGGGGCGGGAGACCCCGCGGGACGAGCTGAGGTGGGGGGGAGACACCTGCCTCGAGACCCCCGCCCCTCCCCCCACCTGTGCAGCCCCGCCCCCGGCCAGGCCCCGCCCCTGCAGGCCCCGCCCCGCCCCCCGCCCCAGGGGGTCCCGCCCGGCCCGACCGGGGCCCAGGCCTCCCCTCCCCGCTCCAGCTCCGCCCCGCCCGCGAGCTTCCCGGGCTGAGTCGGGCCTCACCGGGGAGGCGTAGTCGCTGGCTGGGAACTCCTCTACTTCACGGGGCCGTCGCTGCCACTACAGCTACTGCCGCTCTTGGGGCCGGTGCCACGGCCTCAGCAGCCGCCGCTGCCTCCACAGCTCCGGGGACATTGTCCCTTTAAATCGCTCCCCCCTCCCCGCCCCGCCCCCCCCCCGGCGCGCCGACGTGACCTCAGCGCGACAGCCCCGCCGCGCCGCCATGATGAGGAGGTCTGCCCCCCCTTGTGCCACTCGGGAGGGGGGCTGCGGGGGGAATCCAACGGGCGCGCAGCCATATTGGGAGTGGCCAAGCAGGTCACCCTTAAAGGGCCTGCAGGACTTTAGCGTCTAGGGAGGGGTTCTGTTACCATGACAACATCCTGTCCTCTGCACCCCACTGGTTCTTCCTATACTAGGTTTGTTAATAGCATCTAGGTTTGTTAATAACAGGTGAGTTCACGGGATCATTCATAGATCGTTGAGAACTCCACCCAGCATCAGCCCTTAGCTTTCAGTCTCTTCCAATCATCAGGTCACTCGTCTTTCCTCGTTGTTGTATTGGACTTAAACGTCTCCTTTACTTTATGTCTGTCCCGAATGCTAAGCTCTCCTCTGCCTACTCTTCAGGATCATAGCCCATATACACACATCACAAACTGGTTGCATTCTCCCATCCGCCACCCATTTGTCCACCCATTTATCTACATACTCAGTCTGTCAACCCGCTCAACAACCCAATAAACAAACCACCGCTCTAGACGCTTACTCATCTATCCAAAAATCCACTTAGCCTTTCTACCCATATCCCATGTACCAGCCCATTGTTTCTCTTTCTCCACAATCAAGGGATTCAACAGTCCTACCAACATCCACCCATACAGTCATCCGTCGGCTGCGTATTTGTCTTCACCAAATGAAGAAGACAGGAGTTCATGTCTGTCTACTTTATTATTTTCCCATGGTTCATTTGGGAGTCCCAAAAGACCTCAATAAATGTGAGGTGTGTGTATTTGATTACTCATTTAGTTCGGAGTATTAATTTCCTATTTTGAGTTAGCCTTCTCTAGGTAGACCTATCCATTTTGATTAGGGATCTGCCAGGTCAAATGCCAGTGGAATAACTAACCTAGTCGCCTGCCTGTTGTTTTATCCACTTTACTCAACCAGCCACAGACTCAAATGTATTCTCATCTACACCCCCGTCATCTATCTGTCTCCCAGACTCATTGGTAGCCTTGCCATAAGGTGCCTGGATTGTGATAAGGAGTCTAGAAAGATTCTGTCACTCAGAGCTTGAAGTATGAGTAGGGGAATGAGGTGGGATAGGTGGGTGGGAGATCTGTGCTTCATGGAAAAGCAGGTGGTTCCCAAAACAATGACCAATACCTTTTATTGGATACCTTTAACTAAGAGTTGTCCACTATGTAGAGAATTTTTAGATACACTTTACAGAGGAGAGAATGGAGTCTTTTAGAGTGACGGCCTTAGATCACACCCATAGCGAGGATCTGTTTACCATGTCCATCTTCAGAAGACTTCAAATTAGGTTTGGACTGGGGAGAGCTGAATGGAGAACTGGGTATTCTCTTGTGTTAATCATGTGTAGGGGGGGGGCAGAGAAACCGGTGATTTTCTGAAATGGAGCCTTACTGGGCAACCTCACAGTTACCAGAGTGACTGACGCCCCCCACTCTGTCCCCCACTAAAGCCATGAAGGGCTCAGGCAGTCAGGAAATCCTCTGCAGCGGCTCCCTTGGCTTGCAGACCACGTGGAGTGGGGTGAAATGCTCAAGTGCCTATTGACAGATCAGCTCCATTGATACATGGTGCTTTGAGAGGCAGGGGCTGGCTCCTAGATCCTGGTGTGTTTGAAAGAAGCTGTAGGCTTTGGAGGGTGTCCCTCAGCCGGTCCTGAGAACATTCCAGCTCAGTCAGGCGGTGCTCCTGGGAAGGGAAGGCAGTCCAGGTGGGTTTGAGGTTGGGGTGAGGGCTGAAGGTGTTGCCCAAGCAGACTCCCCTCCCTTCAGGCAAGAGACTTACCAGATTTTTCAGCCTGTGGCTTCCATTACTTGGGAGACCACCCTTAGAATCCAACTTTGAGATCCTGTGGGGGTCAGAAGCAAGAGAGTGAGTGGGTAAGGTAGGAACAGAGAAAGTACCTTCTTCCCTCCTGGGGCACTGCCACGGACTCTGTGGGTAGGGCTTGGAGTGGAGGTGGGGTTTGTTCAGATTGGAGAGCAGGGCATACGTATACTTGATGCAGGGTTTGATTAGAGCTTGGCACAGCTAAGATGCAAAGACTAAGCCAATTGTAGTGGTGCAACCCTGTGTAACTCGGGGTGGGGGTGGGGGTGGGGGCGGGGCGGGGGCGTTGGAGCTGAAGCAAGAGGGTGGAGAGTGCATGGTTGGCCTAGACTACGGAGTTAAATCTAGTTTCACAGAAGGAACACAATGAGGTGTGTGTGTGTGTGTGTGTGTGTGTGTGTGTGTGTGATGATTCATTAATCAGCTTGAAGGCAGAGACTGACCAATGGGCGGGAAGGGCCCAGATGGCCCAATCGGGTTAGGAGGGGCTGGCTGAGGGGGTGTGAAATAAAAGGACTAGTCAAAGACAGGTGTGAGCCGGGCGGTGGTGGCGCACGTCTGTAATCCCAGCACTTGGGAGGCAGAGGCAGGCGGATTTCTGAGTTCGAGGCCAGCCTGGTCTACAGAGTGAGTTCCAGGACAGCCAGGACTACACAGAGAAACCCTGTCTCGAAAAACACAAAACAAAACAAACAAAAAAAAAAAAAAAAAAAAAAGACAGGTGTGAGATAGGCCCAGCAGGGGAGGAGTTGCCAGGGCCTGAACTAGTAACTTGGGGGTGACACATCTAGGTTATAGAACTGTTAGGGCCTGGAGGCAGGGGGTGGTGGGGGTGGTGGTTTAGGCGGGGAGGCACTTTCTGGAAGAGATTTGGGCCACCCTGCCGAAGAAACTGGGGCCCCTGAAGGGAGGGCGGGACTCACCCAGCTCCCAGTCTGGAGTCCAGATCCTGCAGCTGACAGCGGAGCTGCTCCTGCTGCTCCGTCAAGGCCTGCATGTGGGTACTCAGCGACTCCACCAGCTGCGACAGGGCTTTCTGTGCCTCGCGGAGTGCTGCCACCTCACATTGTATCTCCGCTAGCTGTGGGAAGACAGTAGCTGTAATCCGACCCATCCTCAGGTCCCTTCCTCGGTTTACATTTCTACCCTGTTGGGTAACTTGTAGGTCGAGGAAAACAGTCTCAGATGAGTCCTAAGGTCCTTTCTTAGTCCGGATCCTTATCCTCAGCCCGCCCCACACCCTGGCGAGGATCTGGACCGGATGTCACCTTGCCCACTGGTCGGTGCGTTCCCGGAGTTTGGTATCGGTCCCCCGGCTGGTCCAGTTGGCGCTGCCATGGCACCGATGGCTTCCGAGGTAGCGAGGTAGAAACCCTAGTCCAGGCCCGTCTGCAAGGCGCGGGGCCCATGCGTAGAGAGCCTTTGGGCTGCGGCTTGGAACCCGCAGAAGGGCGGCGGTGGGTAGGACGTCTGGCGGGGACGCTTTGTGTGCGTAGCACTGGCCGCGACCGCCGCTGGGGCCGCTCCTCATCTGGCGGCCGACGGACCCAGCTTCCTGCCCCTTGAAAGCTGCGCAGGGATTGGCTCTTGGAAATGAGAGGAGTGTGCTTGGGGAGGTCTCGGGGTGCCAGGAAGCCGGGTTTCTCCCCAGAAGAAAAGCTGGAGGTGGGGTATGAAAGTTCAGACCCTCAGTTGGCTCTGGAGAGGACTCCCCGGACCCAGCCTAGAGCCAGAACCAAGCCCACTTTCACATTAGCAGAATTCTCTTAGGACCAGAATTGACCTGTGACTTTGACGAGACCCTGTCCTTGACCTCTGACGACTATCCCAATCTAATCTTTTCTCCTTTCTAGCTTTGACTCTGACTTCTGACGTTGACCTGAGCCTTTCAATAATTTGATTTCCATTTGACTCCAGGGCATCAGCCTCGACTCACAAGGGTAACCCTTTTGTCCTAATTGACCTTATCTTCTCTCCAACCTCTGGGTTTGAGCTGATGCTGCTGTTCTTGGCTTTTGATAGGGAATGGTCTCTAACCTGTGGCCCCAGGACTAGTCAGTCCTGTTTGCCCTAAGCTTGACCTCTGCTCCACCGACCGACTGACCGACCTTCTTTTTTTTTTTTTTTTTTAATATTTATCTTATTTATTTATTTATTTATTTATTTATTTTTTCCCCGAGACAGGGTTTCTCTGTATAGTCCTGGCTGTCCTGGAACTCACTCTGTAGACCAGGCTGGCCTTGAACTCAGAAATCCGCCTGCCTCTGCCTCCCAAGTGCTGGGATTACAGGCGTGCGCCACCACGCCCGGCACCGAGGGACCTTCTTAAGATCATGTCTCTACCTGACCCCTGATTTGACCCCATCCACAGACTCTGACCCACGGCCTTCATCTTTTACCACAAGGCTACTTTCTCTGACCCTGGAGGTGATTCTTCCTTGACTTCTGACATGACCCCATCCCAGGCTTGGACTCTGGCTCTGTGAAAGTTTGCCCTTTGTCCACACAGTCCTCTGCCCGCCTCCTTACGTGCTGCTATTCCCAGCCTCTGACCTCAACACGATCCTGCCCCCCGGCATTATCTACCTTAACATACTTTACTTCTTCTGCCACCCATGAGAACAGAGGCTGGATTTGAAGTTACCTGGATTGGACCTGAGTGGAGATCCGGGGAAGACGCATTGGTACAGACACTGGGACAGGTCGGCCCTCCTCAATGGCTCGAAGGATGGTGGGTAGCGGTTCCAAGCTATCTTGGGTTTTCTGTCAAGGGATGTAAGGAAGATGTCCTGTGAACGCTCTGGTTCCAGTGTCTCCCAGGCTTCCTACCTTGCACCCAGGGTTCTGAGTTCAGGTCACACCTGGTCAAGTTCGGCAAAGATCGTGCAGAGCTGGACATGAAGAACTGCCAACTGGAGGGCCAGGTCTCCACTGCCCGGGTAGCCACTGGGTGTGGCATCTGCGTCCACCATAGCTACCCGGTCCAGGAAGTGCTGCATGGCCGGTCCATGGTCTTCTAGGAAGTTATTCATAAAGCCCATGTATGCTTCTTTCTCACCGAACCTGAGTTAGAGCCAAACTGCTTAAATCAGGACAGAGACCTGCCACCCCCCCCTACTCCCTGACCCCACCATTGCCCCACATTCTCCCCACACCTACGGAGCACAGTTGGCAAGGTTCTGGATGACCTTGGCGATGAGCGTAAGAGTTCGGGCTGGGCCCGGGGCCGGGTGCTCCGGTGCCAGGCCAAAGAGGCTAGGCGCCAAGATGGCAGGGCAGAGAAGCCTCAGGAAGAGGGACGCACACACCAGCCGGGGCCCCAGGGCCTCCGAGCCTCGTGCTTTGCATTCTTCACGCCAATTTGAGAACACAGCGCCCAGCTCTGCTGGGAAACAGCTGGGGCGGAAGAAGCAGTAGTTAGAGGGGGACGTAAAAGGGACATAAAGAGTATGTGTGTGATCAAGGTCGTGAGTCTACAGGCTAGGTGCGTAGGAAGCGTCACACGGCTTATCGGTGATCTATGGTTCACGGAGCCCGTGTGTGCTTTCATCTCACTACACCCGTTGTTTGGGTTGTAGGGTTGGGGATATCTGGGATACTAATACACGGGGGGCGGCGCGGACTGGGGGGCGGGGGAGGGGGGGTTTGGGTTCCAGAGGCTAAGAACTTAGAGCGTAATCGTGGCAACTGTTTTAGGTCCTGAACTTTTTAGATTTGGGCAGACAAGATCACACGGGGAACAGAGGTTGTGAATTTGGGGTATAATAACTGTATATGAGAGCCGGGCGTGGTGGCGCATGCCTGTAATCCCAGCACTTGGGAGGCAGAGGCAGGCGGATTTCTGAGTTCGAGGCCAGCCTGGTCTACAGAGTGAGTTCCAGGACAGCCAGGACTACACAGAGAAACCCTGTCTCGAAAAACAAAAACAAAAACAAAAACAAAAAAAAATTGTATATGACAGTGACCCTCTGTGTATAACACAGAGTAAGATGGGGTTAGGGCTACAGTGTTACTTAGTATTGTAAATCACAGGATTAAGCATGCAAGTTATCCTAGTGCCAGAGAACCAATGGATTCCACCCTCATATAATCAGCCTCACCCTTAACGCCAGGGGCCATAGGGTTAGGAATATGCATAATCTGAAATTAAAATCTTACACTGAGCCGGGCGTGGTGGCGCACGCCTGTAATCCCCGCACTTGGGAGGCAGAGGCAGGCGGATTTCTGAGTTCGAGGCCAGCCTGGTCTACAGAGTGAGTTCCAGGACAGCCAGGACTACACAGAGAAACCCTGTCTCGAAAAACAAAAACAAAAACAAAAACAAAAACAAAAAAAAAATCTCACACTGAGCGAGGTTAGGCGGTATGGGATCATCTGTGGTTGAAGACAAAGGAAGCTGGCCCTAGTTACTTGGGGTTAGGTGGCGTGGCAACGGTGCAGGTAGCAAGACACGCCCAAAGACCAGGTCAGTTAGCTTTGACTCGGAGGTAAGCATATGTCAGATATTAAATCGAATCCGAGTGCCCTGCATGTCGTTTGGCCGGCGAGGGCAGCGCAGCGGCGGTGAGGGTGGGCTGTACTCAGCGCTGGGTCCCCGATTCTCACTTGTAAGAATGGACGATGCTTTCGAAAACCTCCTCACAGCTGTCCCGCAGCCTGGCTTGGTGTTTCGGCAGCTCTGGTGTTGGGCACTTGCTGGGGTCCACTTCGCAGTCCTCAGTGGAGGCGCAGAGACACCGCACCACCTGCCCTGCAGCCCAGCACAGACGGTCTGAGGTCATGAACCCAAACACACCCCACCGCCGCCGCCAACCCTGTGCTGGCTGGTTTGTGTGTCAACTTGACACAAGCTAGAGTTAGAGGGGAAGGAGCCTCGGTTGAGGAAATGCCTCCATGAGATCCAGATGTTAAGGCATTTTCTCAATTAGTGATCAAGGGGGGGGGGCAGGCGGGGCTCCCATTGTGGGTGGAGTTATCGCCAGCTGGTGTCCCTGGGCTCTATAAGAAGGCAGATTGAGCAAACCAACGTGAAGCTAGCCACTAAGCAACACTGTTCCATGGCTGCAGCGGCTTCAGGATCCTCCCCCCAACCCCGTTTGAATTCCCAACTTCCTTTGCTAATAAACAGCAGCGTGGAAGTGAAAGCTAAGCCCTTTTCTCACCAACTTGCATTTTGGTAATGGTGTTTCATTTGCAGCAATAAAAACCCCTATCTAAAATAAAGCCTATCTCTAACTTACTCTGGAAGCAGCAAACATCTTGGGGCGGCCGGGGTGGGGGGAATAGCAACTCCACTCCCACCCCAGATTCTAGTACCCCAAAGCACCGTTCACTCCCAGAAGGCGCTTTCCCGGGGGGGCGGGGGCTCCCGGACCTCCGGCGCCAATCCCTCTCTTTGCTTACCCAGGGTCTCCTGGAGGTACTCCTGTGCCACCAGTTTCATGTATTCATCAATGGCCTTTGTGGCTAAGGTATTTTCTCGGAATAGCAGCGCTTCACGACCTCCACAGCGCGCCAGCTCTGCGGTTCCTAGGTCCGTCACCAATGCCTGTGGAGGACAGAGATCACATTGAGTGATCTTGGGAAGCTCAGTCATTAGCTCACCTTTCACACCTAGGCACAGGCCTTGTGCGTTTTTTGTGGATATTCAGGCACAGCCCCCAGCTTTTAGCGGAGGCTACAAACATCCACCCCTCACAGAAGAAAAGGCGCCTAACAGCGTTGAGGCTCTCCCCCAGCGCCTCCCGTCCAGCGGGCGTTCAGGGCGAACCCATCCCGTTTGAAGTTCAGGATCTGCCTCTCGCAGTTCAAGTCAAGGCCAGTTCCCCAGCAGCTGAAATTCCAGACATACAGCGAGCCGAGCGAGCGCTCTTCGTCCCTTCGTTGGTAAAGTATTGGTCCCGCCCCTCACGGTGCCCCGCCTCGCTGGACACTGTCCAGGCCCTTCCTCTTCAACACAACTTAGAAAAGCGCTCTCTGTTGCACTTGTGTGTGTGGTCGGGGCTTCTCACCTGCGCTCGGCCAGTGGCTCGCAGCACGCGCACCATGGCCGCCGCCAGCTCCTCCTTGGCCTGGGCAGACAGCGCGGGCTCCAGCGCCTTGCACAGGCGCGCGTAGTGGAAGGTGAGGAACTCGGCCAGCTCCTTATAGCGCTCGGTCGGCAGCACGCGCAGACATCGCACCCTGATCCGCGCCCGTAGCACCGCACCCGCCGGCGCCCCAAGCACGGGGAACCAGCGCTCCAGGCCCGCGGCAGGCGCGCGGGGGCTGCTCATCTCGTCCAGCTCCAGCACCACCCTGCCCACGGTTGCCCCCGCCGGACCTGCTCCGCGCAGCCGCAGCGACAGGCGACGGGCAGGTGGCAAAGCCTCGAAGTGGAAGCGTTCTGCCCAGAAGAGCTGGCCTGGGCCGGCCCGGGGAGCGGTGCGGGCCAGTAGCGCGCCGTCCAACCACAGCTCTGCACGCACCCCGGGGGCAGCTGCTCGGGGTAGCCCTTTGGCCTCGTGCACCCACACCGTCAGCCACGTCTCTTGTCGCTCCACGTTGTCCTACGTGCAGGGATGGGATAGGAGGGGTGTGTCAGAGATGTATACGCTCCAAGGCCCAAGACGCGCACTGTGACTCTTTGGTGCACACCGTGATCTGGGAGTCTTGCTCACAGGGATATCGCGCGGGCCCCTTAGGGAAGAGGCCGGGCTCACAAAGATCTAGGAGCCGCTAAGCAGAACATAGCTAGCTTTGGGCAATGCCTCACGCATTAGAGTTTAGGATACAGAGGAGTAGCCCTGGACTGAGACTTGGGGAGCGAATAGGTGGAGAACTGGATGCAAGGGCAGGTTTGGCATTCATGGGGCTGGTGTGTTGCACGGGGGGTGGGGGGGAGGGAGGTTGGGGGGGGCAAACTGTTTGGATGGAGTGGAAGGGGCAGGGCCTGGCTGGTGAAAGGGCTTTCCGTGTCCGTCCCCCTCTGACCTGGCTGGGCTGGAACTGCCGACGAAGGTCCTCAATCCAACGGTCTCTCTCGGCGCTCGAGCGACAAGAGAAACAGTGGCTCCCACCTGCCCAGGTGACCTATTTGGGGCGGGATTCAATGCTTTCATAGAGGCTGAGACGGTGCCAAGGGTTTAGTGGAGGCTAAGGTGGGGGTCCTCATTTACCTGGAAGCAGTACGGCTCCCCCAGGAGGCTAGGATGCAGCGGCCAGACTCTCACGTCCCTCTCAGCGCCCAGGTCCAGCTCAGAGAGCGTGGCCAGCGATTCTCTGGAACCGAGAGCACTGGGGGGTCTGGGGCCATGAAGGGGGAAACAAGGCGTTATTCCTTGCCCATTCGGTCCTTAGCTTTCTAATCTTTAGTTACCCTAGCTGCCGCCTCTTCCGGCATCCTAGCTATTGATCCACCGTTTCCTTTCCTCACCCCCACGCCCATCCCTTATGTCCGAATTCCCGTGCATTCTTTGGAATTTCTACATCCGGGGTATTTGGTTAGCTTCTATTTCATTAGAGACGATCCCCACCGTTCAACCAAGAGATGAGAAAATAGCTGGGGTCTTTGTGGCCCCCACGTTCACCTGGCGTGGAGCAGAAAGACCAGAGAGAACATGCGGGCAGGGGGTGAAGGGGAAGGCGAGGACCCGGAGGTGCCGAATGGCAGTGTCTTACCCGTCCCGAGGGGCGTGGGCTCCCAGTTCCGACTTGGCTCTTTTCTTCTCCTTCAGCCTCTTGAGTAACCTCTAAGGGGGACAGAGAGGTGTGTGAGCCCTGTGCTCTCTTCTCAGCTTTGTTCCCCCCCCCCCCAGAGTGTCCTTGAGGATCTGCTGGTCTTGGGGAACGAAGCCCAGGTCCAGGCTGCATTGATAACATCTGTAAGCAGCAGATAACATCGTGCAACACTCGGGATTGCACCTAAGGCCTTACGAGGGGGCCTTAAACCAATGGTGTCAGCTTCCCCCGCCCAACGGCTTGCATTTCTTTCTCCCCTCTCTCCCCTCTTTCCTTCCCTGCTCCTCTCCTCCTTCCCTCCTGTACTTAGTCACGCCTTTTGAGTTAGTGTGGAAGAAAGCCAGCATGCTCAGCCATAGAGGTTAGCAAGCGCTGCATGGTAGACGTGGACAGGGACTGTTGAAAAGCCCAAGTTTCAGAGAAATCGTGCATAGGCTTTTGGCCAATATCCAAAAAAAGTAATTAAAAAACAAAAAAGGAAATAGAAAAGTTATGCTTATTGTGTCAGACCTCAGAAAAGCAGGCAGGCTTCCATTTCTGATTTCTATGATATTTTTTGCATGTGTCCTTGTGTGTGTTGTATATGTGTGTGTGCACATGTGTGTGAGTGGGCGTGTGTGCACATGTATATGTGGAGTCCTGCGGCTCTGACATCAAGCTTCTTCAGGACTTTTTCCACCAGGAGGCAGGGTCCCTCTCTCACTTGCATCTGATTCAATAGCTGCTAGATTGTTCTGCAGAGTTGTCCTGCAGAGCCCTTGTCGTCACCGTCCAAGCACCAGACTGACATGCAGACTGTCCTGCACGGGTGCAGAGGATTCAAACGCTGGTCCTATTGCTTGCTTAGGCACGGAACCATCTCCTCAGCCTCAGGAGCTGCATCCCCAAAGCACCAATCTCCCACTCTCCTGAATTCTCTATGCACTCCTTGTAAAATAGAGAGGGAACAGCGTGTGGACTGAAAAATCTACAATTCCAGCGCTCAGGATGCAGAGGCAGGATTGCTGAGACTTAGAGGCCAGCGTGAGCTACATACCATACCAACTTCCAGGAAATTCTAGACTTCAGCATAGGACTCTGCTTTTAAAATATAAAGCTTGTGCCAGGTGTGGTATACACCTTTGACCCCGGCACTCAGGAAGCAGAGGCAGTTGGATCTTTGTGAGTTCAAGGCCAGCGTAGTCTACATAGTAAGTTCTAGGACAGTCAAGATTACACAGAGAGACCCTGTCCAAATAACAAACAAACAAACAAACAAAGCAACACACATATACAAACAATACAAAAACAAGAGAGGAATTCGTGTAGTCCTGGCTGTCCTGGAACTCACTCTGTAGACCAGGCTGGCCTCGAACTCAGAAATCCGCCTGCCTCTGCCTCCCAAGTGCTGGGATTACAGGCATGCGCCACCACCGCCCGGCTACAAGAGAGGAATTTTATTAGCTCTGTTTGACAATAGGTGCAGAAACTTGGAGCTGGCCAGTGACCCATCCATGCTCTTTCTTTTCCTAGTCCTAGTCCAGGCCCAGGACTGTGATTAAGATTACTCAGGAAGCCGAGATCGAGAATCAGAAAATTTAAAATAGGGCTGGAGAGACGGCTCAGCAATTAAGAGCGCTGATTGCTCTTCCAGAGGTCCCGAGTTCAATGTCCAGCAACCACATGGCGGCTCACGACCATCTGTAGTGAGGACCCGATGCCCTCTTCTGGTGTGTCTGAAGGCAGCGACAGTGCATTACTCACATACACGGAATACATAAATACGTCTTTAGAAAATTTAAAATAGCCATTGTTTATTTCTTTTTTCAAGCAGTCTCAGTATCTACCCTGGCTTGCTTGGAACTCACTATGGAGTCTAAGGAATCTTCTTGTCTCTGTGACTGTCATGATAGGTGTGCACTACCACACCTGACCCTAACGTGTGTGTGTGTGTGTGTGTGTGTGTGTGTGTGTTATTAACTGAGGTCTGCAGAGATAGTTAGATGGTAAAGTATGTCTGAGGCCAAGGTCTAGGAGATCCTGTTCACCCCTGCTGACTGACCCCCACCCAGTCACACTGGCTGTCATACCCGAACATTGTGGACCTGGTTGGAACCAGTAGCTTCCAGCTCAGCTTTCCCAGGGGTCCGAACTGTGGGTGGTCAGAGGTAGGAGGTTAAGGGTAGAAAGCATGCTAGATTACGAATCATTTTGAAAGGCTCCCCAACCCTCCGGACTCCCCAAATTCCCAAATTTACCTGGATCCTTGCGGTTCACCAAGGCTGCCTGCATGCTGCTCTCCGAGCTGGCGCTTCCCATTCGGATTGGGCGAGGACCCTGTCCTCCCATACAGGTGGGCAGTCAGAGAGGGGAGGCACCCGCGAGGGGCACAGACATTTCTGGAGTTTATCCCTCCACCGCAGCCTCCGTCCGGTCCCCTTTCCTCCCCTGCTGTTCCTTACCTCCTCCTCACCAAGCATCACCAGCCTTCCTTCGAGCAGGGTAAAGCCATCAATGTTCCAGACGGGCATGTCAGGGGTGGGTGGCTCAGGGATCTGGGCAACAGGTAGATCTGGGTCTGCTACCAATTCCAGCTCTGGCTCTGGGCAGAGGAGGGGACGCTAATTTCAGAGTCTCCCCTTCTCCCTCTGACCCGCTTCTTCATACATGAAGGTGCACACTTCGGCAACCATGCCAGTCTGGGTGTCCTCGGGTGGATTGCTACCTCTCTGGGATTTGTTCTCCACAACCCTAGAAGCAGACACAGCCCACCGGCTCCGTGTCCAGTACTCTGTTTATTGCTCCTCGTGCCTTTTCTCACTCGACCTTCAAACGCCATTTAAAGGGCATTAGAAACGAGGTCCAGAAAGGTAAAGTGGCCTACCCAGGATCACACAGCTTGTGAATATGTGATGAAGCCGGGCTTCTAACACAAGCATTCTTCTCTTCGCCAAGAGAGTGGGCAAAGGTGGGCCTAGTCACACACACCTGTAATGCCAGTACCTGACACACTGAGCTAGGAGGAGGAGGATTTCCGGGACAGCCTGGGCTACTAATCTGAGACCTTATTCCAAAAACAAGGAGGGGTGGAAAGGAGGAAGAGAAGGAAAAGGGAGGGAGAGAAGGGAAGGAGAGAAAGAGAAAGGCAGAGATAGATAGATAGGTAAGTAGGTAGGTAGATGATAGATAGATAGATAGATAGATAGATAGACAGACAGATACATAGATAGAATGATGGGGTACGAGCCTTGGCCTCTTACATAGATAACTAATCTGGGACCAGCAAAGTGGTTCAACAGCTAAAGGTACTAGCCGTGCAAATCTGGTGAGAATTCAACCCCTGGAACCCACATAAAGGTGGAGAGAGAGAACAGATTCTACAGTGCTATCCTCAGACTTCATGCTGTGCACACACACACACACACACACACACACAATTTACTTAAGGTGGAAAGGATTCATTTGAGAACGGTACAGACAAAGTTGTGAGTACATGGAGTTTTCTTTCTTGGGGAGGGAGTGGTAGTGGAGAGTGAGTCAGGGAGGACTCTATTCCTCACCCCGACAGAGAACATTTGTACTAGTTTCTGAATCGAAGTTTGAATCTCACCCCCGCCGAGATGGAGGAGAAAGTATATGGAGACTCTAAAGGAAGGCTGGTGGACGAGCAAAGCCCAGGGAAATCAAGGGAAGGCCGAGAAAGGCTGGACTGAGGTCTCTGCAACCAGTCGGGAACTAGGGTTTGCCTGTGGTGCTGGGGACTGAGCTTGTACTAAGCATACCCTCTACCGCTGGGCTACCCGTCCCCCCATTGTGGGAGTAGAAGTGGGAGATGTTGAGCTAGGAAGGAACAGGCTTGCTTGGTAGAACGCACTGTCTGGAGTCCACGTAGCTACCTCGGGCACTCCACAGGGCCTCAGAGAATCCTCCTGCAGGGCTGGGGGGTTGGCCCAGTAGGAGGGCACTTGTCTTTTGTGTGTGAGTCCCTAAACTGGAAAAAAAAAAGGAAGGAAGGAAGGAAGGAAGGAAGGAAGGAAGGAAGGAAATAGTTGGGCCTGGTGGTATACACTTTTAATTCCAGCAAACAGGAGGCAGAGACAGGCAGATCTGTGAGTCTGAGGCCAGCCAGGTCTATGTAACAAGAGCCTGTCTTGGGGAAAAAAAAATCCCTGTAATATGAAACCACTTTACTAAATATAATACTAATGCTGAGTTGCTTTTTATGACATTTATTTAGCTTGTGAGGTTTGTGCTCGTACACACACACACATTTGCCATGGCACAAGTGGAGGCCAGAGACAACTTTAATCAATCAATCAATCAATCAATCAATCAATCATTTAATGTAGATTCATGTGAAGGTCAAAGGACAACATTCAGGCGTCAGTCTCCCCTTGGCCACGTGGGGCTTCAGGTTTGCCACCAGGAGCTTTTTCTGGCCAGTCACCTGCCAAAGCCTCCTTTGTTTTGAGATAAAACCTTGTTATATGGCTTAGGCAGGTCTAGAACTTAAGACGGATCATCCTCCCGCTCCTGCCTTCCCAGTGCTGGGGTTTTAGTAGGTCCCAGCTCTGAGGAATGGAAGGCATTTCAAGAATCTCTAGGAACGAGCTGAATTAAAGCCATGAGCTTCCAGAAGGCACCAGCCTAACCAATCTCCTCAGTTTTTTATTTTCTACCTCGTTTTTACCACTAGGGGCGCTACATACAGTTCTTCTTTCTTGGGGGTGGGTATGAAACCCACAATCCCACAGCCTCTCCCATGTTAAGCAAGTGCTGTGCCACAGAGCCGCATTCGTGGCCCGAACTCTTTCCTACGAATGGATCTCTTAGAACATGCTAGCCCCTGGTCTCTAATCGTCCTCCCGGGTCTCAGTCTGCAGCATCTGCTGTCTTCATATGGGCTTCATTTTTCTGTCTGTGACTGTTCCATCCCCGCCCCCATCCCAATACAAGGCAGACTCCACAGGACAGTGTCAGGAACCAATTTAATGCTCAGTAAACTTCTGCTTGGGCCAGCAAGATGGCTCAGAAAGTACGGGTGATTGCCACAAAGACTAACTGTCTTGAGTTTGATTCCCCAGGACCCACGTGACTGAAGGACAGAACTGACTCCTTAAAGTTGTCCTTTGACCCCCCTCCCTGGAACCACGGCTTGCTTGCGCCCTTCCCAATATCAATCAATCAATCAATCAATCAATAAATGCAGGTTGTCTTCTGACCTCAACACATGTGTTATGACAAAGGACACACACACACACACAAACACACACACACACTGAATGAATAAACATCTGCTTGAATGAATGAATGAATGAATGAATGGTGTCTTTAAGACAGAGATGGGGGAATTTCACATTCAAGGCAACAAAGTAAAACATAGGCTGTATATAAGACAGCTGAAATCTACATCCAGCCAATGGCTCTGTCTACTGGATATAGAAGACAGCCATCCGGGCCAAGAACCATTAGACAGCCGCACCTTACTAAGGTGCATACATTCAATGCCCCCTTCTCAGCTGAACCCCAGCTGTCTACGGGTCCTGTGAGTCTTCCTCACCCCAGTTTAGGGAGAAAGAGAGATGAAGGTTGCTAGGGGCCCCAGCCGCTTCCTGCTGGGCTTTCGTACTCCCCACAACTTCCTGTGTCTAGAGGGCTGATGTTAGATTGACAGACAAACACCCAGGCATCCGGCCACCCAGCCTCGCCCCAACTGGACTGGGGGGGAGAACATACCTGGGGCCTTCGGATTTGGCTTGGGGTCCAGCGGTGCCACATTCTTGTGCCTCCCCCACAGGGTCTTGGAAAACCGGAGGCGATTGGGCCGTGACTCCTTTGGGGGTGCAGAGAGGACCCGACGAAATAGAGATCTAGGGGCTGGCTGGCTGCTCACTGTGCACTCCTGATGGCTCATGGTCCTTCCCCAGCCCGCGAAGCGACCCCAGCGGAACCCTCCAGCAGCCTTCTCCCCTCCTCTGCCACCAGTGTGCCAGCGGTAGGTTGTCAGCGGCGAGGGCGCCGAGGTCTGCGTTTGGGAATCTTCACTCTGCAACGGTGGGTCCATGGCGGAGGAGTCCCTGCCGCGAGACCGAAAGGTTCTGAGCATTGTCTGCTCACATTTTGCCTTCATCTTCCCTGGCCTCTTCTCAGCTTCGCCTCCGAGGAACATACTTGCCACACGTACACCCTCCCTTACCTTGATTTCCTGGCCAGTCCAGAACCAGCAGCCGTCTGTACGGTGCCTGGCTTCCTTCCTCAGAACCTAGCTCCACGTGACCCCGACTTGTCTTCCCCCACCCCCAACCCCCCTTACTGTCAGGCTGGGAGGGCATGATGGGGGCAGGATGCGGAGGTGGCGGGGTGGAAGAGAGGTTGGCAGTTTTGGCTTCTGGCGAGAAGGTCTCGGAGGCAGTACATACTTCTCTCTTTGTGAGAGTCAGTTGCCTTCTGTGAAATGGGAACATACTACGTGGCTACCAGGTCCCCCCACCCCCCACGTCTCCTGCTGGCTGGAGCGTGGAAAGACTCACTTATGTAGGGAACCCGCCACGATTTTATTGGACTGGATTTTTTTTTTTTTCGAGACAGGGTTTCTCTGTGTAGTCCTGGCTGTCCTGGAACTCACCCTGTAGACCAGGCTGGCCTCGAACTCAGAAATCCGCCTGCCTCTGCCTCCCAAGTGCAGGGATTACAGGCGTGCGCCACCATGCCCGGCTTGGACTGGATTTTTTTTTAAAGAGTTAATATTTATTTATTTATTATTTTTTGCGTGTGGACGCGACAGTGCTCACATGGCGATCAGAGGGCAACCGTGTGGCGTCCCTCCCACCTTTATGTGAGATCGGGGACGGAACTCCGTATCCTGGCAAGCATCATTACCCCCTGAGCCATTTACCAGCCCCTCCACCTTGGGGGTGGAGCCTAGGGCCCGAGGGTGAGGCCTATGCTCTATTATTAAGCCACATGCCCAGCCTTTTTATTTTTTTTATTGTACAGATTGGGCCTTGAGCTCCGTGTGTGTGTGTGTGTGTGTGTGTGTGTGTGTGTGTGTGTGTGTTGTAGCCCAGGCTGGCCTTGGACTCTTGAACCAACGGCTGTGCGTGTTCGGTGACAGTCACAGCTCTTACTGTGCCTTACCTCTAGTCCTCGTCCCCTTGGCACAGTTATGTGGGTCTCCTCTGACCCCGTATTCCCCCTGCTAGGCTGACATCCAATAGACAAGGCTACCAACACTGCAGCTAACAACTGCAAAGGACTCAGGTGTCCACTGACGGCCGAAGGGATACTCAGTGCCGTCGCCACACTGAAGAGTATCCTAAAGCAAGAACAAATGAATACATCCTCTAACTAATGCTGGCTGGACAGGTCAGAGTGCTGAGCAAAAGCCAAAGCTAAAGAGGAGACCGTGGGTGAGGAGTTCAGTCACATCAGAAAGTCCTGAACCTTTCTGGGCGTGGTCACGACGCACACTTGAAAAAATCCGGCACTTAGGAATCTGAGGCAGGAGGTTCTTTGTGAGTTCAAGGGCAGCCGGGGTTCTCCTGCAAGACCCTGTTTCAAAGAATTAAAAAAAAAAAAAAAAAAACAAAGGAAGACAGACAGACAGTAGGAGAAAAAAGTAAAAGGTGGAGGACCAAGCATATGAAGACACTACGAGTCACGGAATTGGAGCCGGAGGGACTGCTCGACAGTGAAGTGTGTGGCTGTTCTTGCAGAGGACCAGAAACAACTGTTCCTTAAATCTGCGACAGTTACAAATACCTGGAACTCCAGCACCAGGGGATCCCATGCTTCCTAGGACATTTGTATCCTCTTGCATGAGTATTCACACACACACACACACACACACACACTCACACTCAAAGTGGGGGTACATTTTAAATATTGGTCAAGGTGATTGATATCAGGATTCAGGAGACTGAAGCAGGAAGATCAAAGGTTCAAGTAGGAGACCTTGTGTGGGAAAAAAAAAATCCAGGCTGAAAATGTAGATCAGTTGATAAAGCCTTCATCTAACACAAATAAAATCTGCGTGTATGTGTGTGTGTGTGTGGGGGGGGGCAGTGTATTCATGTGTGAGAGGGTGTCCACAGAGGTCAGAAGCATTAGATTCTCTCCCTGAGCTATAGCCACAGGTGTTTATTACCTTCCCTATATAAGTGCTGGGAGTTAAACTCCAGTTTAGGACTCTATTCTCTGAACCACTGAGCCCTTTCTCCAGCTCCCGTCCCAGATTTATTTATAAGTACAAGTAAAATTTATACAACATAAATTGGACATGCTCTGTTTTTGAGTTTCAACACTGGGTGTGCGTTGTTGTGAAATCGCTGTGAGGTGAGTTTTGGGGTGCTGTCCAGTCAGTATCTTTTACGTTTTGATAAATGTTTACTTGAAGAAGAGGCGGGGCCATCAAGATGGATCAGTGAAGACCAGGTAGTTCCTGGGACCCACAAGGTAGAACAGACTCTCGCAAGCCGTCTCCAGACCCTCCACGCTCACACACGCGTATATAGGTGCAGTACACAAGATAAGTACAACGCGATACAGATTTAACAAAAGAGGAGTGGGTCGAGGCTCTGGCAGGCGTGAGTCAGCACTGTTCTCACCCAGGTTGGACCTCTGGCCCTCTCCCTTCTCACTGTGACCTCAGAAGTCATTTCCTCTCCCTGTGCTTCCTGATTTATGAAGGATGATGGTAGCAGTCTCAACAAGCTCCCATTCAAGGACGAGAGAGATGGCTCTGAGGTTAAGCAAGAGATGCTATGGCATAACTGGCTCACAACCGTCTGTACTCACAACTGTCTGTACGTCCAACGCCGCAGTTCCTGAAACCCTCTTCTGGCCTCTGAGAGCCTTTACACTCCAGGCTGCAAGGGCATATAACCATACACAGGTATACATAATTAAAAGTTTTTTTCCCCCTGAGACAGGGTTTCTCTGTGTAGCCCTGGTTGTCCTGGAACTCACTGTATAGACCAGGCTGGCCTTGAACTCAGAAATCTGCCTGTCTCTGCCTCCCGAGTGCTGGGATTAAAGGCGTGCACCACCACTGCCCAGCTAAATCAGTTTTAAAAGCTCACATTTGATAAATGTTTCCTGGGTGCCTACTAGGTGAGTTGAGGGAAGAGATTAAATAAACGTGATTTCTGTCCTCCTGTAATTGTCTGGGGACATGTCCTGAATTCAGTGCGACATTATGAGTTTGTATGGGAGGCTGGGACAAGATAGATACACTGGATGGAGGGTGACCAGTTGAGCCACTCTTCTCAGGCTGGAAAAGTCAAGAGGACTTCTCTAGGGAGGTAACCTTGGCAAACTGAAGCATGAGAAGAAAACAGATAATCCTTGGACCGGGTAGAAGGAACGCTTTGTACAAAGGCCAGGATAACAATGACCCGTGGGGCAGTGCACACATGTAATTCCAGGACTTTGAAGATTGGCACAAGAAAATTGGTGCCACAGGTTTGAAGCCAGCCTGGGATATAGAGTGGACTCTGTATGTGGGGAATTGGATTCATGGAGTGGATAGGATAGGGCTGACTCCCTGGGTATATGGTGTTGGCAGTCACTAAAGGCCCAGGCTCAGCCGGGCGGTGGTGGCACACACCTTTAATCCCAGCACTTGGGAGGCAGAGACAGGTGGATTTCTGAATTTGAGGCCAGCCTGGTCTACAGAGTGAGTTCCAGGACAGCGAGGGCTACACAGAGAAACCCTGTCTCAAAAAAAAAACAAACAAAAACAAAAACAAAAACCAACCCAAACCAAAACAAAACAAAAAACAAACAAACAAAAACAAACAAACAAACAAACAAAAACAACAACAACAAAAAAGCCCATGCTCAAAGGTTTAAAGCTCTCCTTACTGTGACTGTCCTGAAACTCTTGCTTTGAAAAAGGGACATTGCAAGCTGGGTGAGACGGTGCATGCCTTTCATCCCAGCACTATGGAGGCAGAGGCAGGAGGAGGCCAGCCTGGTCTATAAAGAGAGTTCCAGGACAGCCAGGGCTATGCAGAGGAACCCTGTCTCAAACCTCACCCCCACAAAAAAAAAAAGGGGGACATTGCATTTATATTTATTATACCTTATAATCCTATTATGAATAAATCTTAGTTTTTTCATTTGAAGTTTTATTTTGAGGTCTAGAAATACGCATCATTGGCAGGACGCTTGTCTCTCACGCACAAGGCCCTGGTTGGATCCCTAGTGCCACGCGAGCTTGGGCGTGGTGGCACGGGCCTGTGATCTCAGCTGGTAGATAGAAGCAGGAAGCTCAGAACCTGGAGGTTATCGTTAGCCGTGTAGTGGGTTCAAGGCCAGCTTGGGATACAGGAGTCTCGTCCAATAAAACAACACTCCCTCCTACGTAGTTTTCTACTTATTTCATTTGCCATGTCATTACGCACTGGCTCTAGTCCCAGATCTCTGCTTTTTCCTCCTCCTTTGCTGGGAATGAAACTCCACACCACACACGTACCGTGAAAATGCTCCACCACCCAGCCCTACCTCTGGCCCTAAATGATTTTCTTCATTTTCTTTATCTTTTAAAAAAGACTGACTTATTCTTATGTGTAACGGGTTTTTGTTTGTATTTTCTCTGTATGTATCTATGTGTACCATGTGTGTGCCCGATGCCCATGGAGGTCAAAAGAAGACATTGGATACCCTGAGACTAGAGATATAGATAAAGACAAATCTGGAACACTGTGGGGTGCTGGGAACTGACCCAGATTCTCTGAAAGAGCAATAGGTATTCCTTTTTATTTTTTAAAAAAATTTATTTATTTTATGTATGTGAGTACACTGTCCGTGTATTCAGACACACCGAAGAGGGCATCAAATCCCGTTACAGATTTTTTTTTTTCAAAACAGGGTTTCTCTGTGTAGCCCTGGATGTCCTGGAACTCACTCTGTAGACCAGGCTGGCCTTGAACTCAGAAATCCACTGCCTCTGCCTCCCAAGTGCTGGGATTACAGGCGTGCACCACCACGCCCGGCTACAGATGGTTTTAAGCCACCATGTGGCTGCTGGGAATTGAACTCGGGACCTCTGGAAGAGTAGTCAGTGCTCTTAACTGCTGAGCCATCTCTCCAGCCACAAGCAGCAAGTATTCTTAACAACTGAGCCATAGCTCTAGGTTAATACATATGGTATGTATGTATGTATGTGTGTATATAATATATATAATAAACACACACATATATACATATATATGTGTATACACACACACATGAGATAAGATATTATGTATTCCAGTTTGGTCTTGAGCTTGCTCGCTCTCTCTCTCCCTCTCCCTCTCTCTCTCTCTCTCTCTCTCTCTCTCTCTCTCTCTATCTACATATATATATATATAGGAGGTCATCTTTAGCTACATAGTGCCTTTGAGGCAAGGGCAAGCTTGGGCTATAAGAGGATGACCATGAACTCCTGATTCTTTTACTTTCTACCCCTGAGCGCTGAAATTAAAGGTATAGTCATCATGCCTTGTTTACTCAGTGTGGGAGATGGTGCTCAGGCCTTTGTAAATGCTAGGCAAGCACTCTGTTACTGGGCTACACACTCAGCCTTATTTTAATTAATTAATTAATCAATCAGAATTAGTTAATTAATCAGTTAATTAGTTTTTTTCCCCCAAGACAGGGCTTCTCTGTGTTATCCGTGCTGCGTAAACCAGGTTGGCCTCAAACTCCAACTCCACCGGCCTTTGCTTCCCAAGTGCTGGGATTAAAGGCATGTGCATGTAAATTAATTGATTAAATTTTGAGCTGGGGTCTCATGATGTAGCTAGAGCTGGACTGGAACTTGCTTGGCAGAGCAGGGTGTTCTCAGATTCACAGAGAAATGCCTACCTCCGACTCCCAAAATCTGAAATGAAAGGTGCGGGCTAGCTCACTCTGCCATATTTTATTAAAATGACAAGTTACGCGTGTATATAGTTACTGGGTACCATACGATGTTATGGACTATTCGTATGATGGAGAGTGACTCATCAGACCGGGAGGCTCTTCATTTGTGGTACTGGAAGTGGACCCCCCAGGCCTCAAATGTGCAAGGCAAACATTCGGCTATGAAGTGCACCCCCAGACTAATGGAGGGATGGCGTGACTCATGCTCCGGTAGAGCCAGAGACTCCTGACCTCGTATGGATATGCTTTAGACAGGACCACTTCACTCAGACCATTCACTGCTGCATACAAGCTACTCCATGCTCTGCCAAATTGACTGGGGTTAGGGGGTTGGGGCGGGGATCACCCACAGAGGTCGGAAGAGGATGTTCTCAAGTGTTACGCTCCGTCATTCTCCGCCTTGTTCTCTGGAGATAGCATATCCCATCAGATTTGGAGTTTGGCTGGCGGTCACCAGGCCTCAGCAATCCTCCCGCGCCCACCCTTCACAGCGCCAGGGTTACAGAAGCTTTTGGCCGCACCCGGCTTTTACACGGAGTAGTGCCGATGTGAACTCAGATCCTCGTGCTTGTCTACTGAAGCCTCTCCAGAGTTCTTCAGTGTTAGCAGTTGCTGCTTTTGGACCACTCCCAACATTTCCCCTTTCCCCCTTCTCTTTTCCTTACGTTTTCTAGCCCTGGAGATGACACCCAGGGCCCCCAGTACACTGGGCAAGTGCTGTCACTGAGTTACAGCTTCAGGCTATGTTTTTATTGTAAATTTTTTTTTTAAAGGAAATGGGGCCCATTCTGTTCACTAATGTGGAAAACAATCCCAATGTACCGTTGAGCTAACACTTCCTGAGAGCAGCCCTCTACCCGCAACCCCGGTTCTCTGCCTCTCAGGCTCGGGGCTGACAGGGAAGGGTCTGTGCTATCTTCTGTAACTGAGTTGTCTGCAGTGGGAATCCGCTGGGCTGCTTTCCCTGGTCGCTTTTTCTCCAGGCTGTGCCTTCTTACCTCCCAACAGGGAAGTTCTACGGTTGCCTCCAAATCAACCATGTTGTACCGAAACTCATCTATTTGCTTTTGTTTTCCGGATTCCGCCGTAGCACAGGTTAGACTCTAGTCTTGGTGGGAAACCAAAGGCAACGTCCGGTTTTCAATACAAAAGCCCCTTAGATGGGCTTTGGTTTCAGGTAAGTAAGGCATTGGCTTCTTTGCCCTAACAGCTTGTGCCTTCTTCTTGTCTGGCCTTTTAGCTAACCTTTTCTTTCTTTCCTCCTTCTTTCCTTCCTTCCTTCCTTCCTTCCTTCCTTCCTTCCTTCCTTCCTTCTTTCTTTCTTTCTTTCTTTCTTTCTTTCTTTCTTTCTTTCTTTTTTTGTTCTTTGAAACAGGGTTTCTCCGTGTAGTCCTGGCTGTCCTGGAACTCACTCTGTAGACCAGGCTGCCCTTGAACTCAGAAATCCGCCTGCCTCTGCCTCCCAAGTGCTGGGATTACAGGCGTGCCCCACCACCGCCCAGCCCTAACCTTCTTTTCAAACCAATATCTATCTCAGGATGAGAGGATTCCAGCAGCTTGCTATATCATGACCAAGAGCGTACATTGATAAAAGGGGGAAATGAATAGATGATGAAACTCAGATAACATGCAGCAAAGAGGGGCGAGGGGAAGGGAGGAGGGAAAGGAAGTTTGATTAGGACCATTTTTTTTTAAAAAAGGAC
The DNA here is from genome assembly GCA_964023405.1 of Apodemus agrarius. Lineage (NCBI taxonomy): Eukaryota > Metazoa > Chordata > Mammalia > Rodentia > Muridae > Apodemus > Apodemus agrarius. The sequence continues at coordinate 51,882,980 of OZ030026.1, read as the reverse complement.
AGTTTTTCTCCCAATGGGGCACCATCGCCAGTTTTTTTTTTTTTTTTTTTTTCCTTCGAGACAGGGTTTCTCTGCGTAGTCCTGGCTGTCCTGGAACTCACTCTGTAGACCAGGCTGGCCTCGAACTCAGAGATCCGCCTGCCTCTGCCTCCCAAGTGCTGGGATTAAAGGCGTGCGCCACCACCGCCGCCCGGCTGTACCATCGCCAGTTTTACTGGCATTTCACCTTACAAGGTCGTAAGGTAAACTGCCTCCATTTTTGTCGTCCTGACTCTCCCGAGCTCACTGTTACGAGGTGTCAGTCCCTGACACCCACAGCTTCCAAGAAACCCTCCGTCCCCTCTCTGCTAGGATTACAGGTATGAGCTCCCATACCCAGTTTTCCTTAGGTTGTAGTGCTAGAGTAGGGATCAAGAGCCTTGGATGGGCGGTGGTGGCACACGCCTTTAATCCCAGCACTCGGGAGGCAGAGGCAGGCGGATCTCTGTGAGTTCGAGGCCAGCCTGGTCTACAGAGGGAGTTCCAGGACAGCCAGGGCGACACAGAGGAACGCCGTCATGAAAACCAAACCAAACGCCTCTTGCTTGTCGACTAGGTGCTCTCCCACTGAGCCACACACACTTTGCTTGCACTCTGGTCTCCGAGGAAGAGGAGGCTCATAGAGATGTCCTTTCAGTGGTCCCTTTATTGGAGGTCTGTGGTCGCTCCAAGGATTGTCCGGGATAGTGCCTCCTGGATCTTCAAGGGTCCCTCAAAGGAGTTCTTAGTTTTCAACCTAGAATGGAATAGAGAATATGAGACTTGTATGTATGGCTGGGTCTGTCCTCCTTGCTATGGAATCTTGGATATAGGACAGGACAGGGGCCCATAGTGAAGGAGTGGATACCAAGCTGACTATAGCAGGGTGTGGAGACGAAACACCTATAATCCCAGCACTTGGGAGTCCGGGGCCAAATGGTCTGGGGGAGTTCAAGGCTAATCTTGAGCCCAGCATCCAGAAGACGGAAGCTCGTACCTCTCTGTGTGAGTTCCAGGCTACATAGTGGAAACCCTGTTTCAGGAAAAGCTAACCCAGGTTATACAACAAGTACAAGTCCCCATCAAAACAAATCTGAACCAAACCAAACTCAAACCTGTCTGCTGGCAGGGGCAGGCTTAATGAAAACAGGAGCGGCAACGGATAGGTAAGTAGAGGCTGGAGATCCCTCCTCCCCCCCCACACACACACTGGGCTAAGGAAAACCTTGTCTCAAAATCAAAACAGAGGCTGGGGAAAGGGCTCTGCCAGCAGAGGGCTTGCCTTGCAATGTGAGGACCTGAGTCTGATCCCCAGAACCCACATAAGGATGCTGGGCAAAGTGGCATCTTTCAGCCCCAGCCCTGGGGGCATCTGAAGACAAGAAGACCCCTTGGGCTACCAGCCAGCAAACCTAGCCTATTTGGTGAGCTTCCGTCTGACGAGAAACCCTGTCTCAAAGGAGGTAGATAGATGCCTTTCTTGAGGATAACACCGGAAGTTGTCTTTAACACATACATGCAAATGTAAGCAAGCGTGCAGGGGACACACACACACACACACACACACACACACACTAAAAAGAAGAAAAAAAAAGGAAGTAGCTGTTGGGTATAATAAACTTTAAAAACCTGTAATCTCAGCACCTGAGGTAGAGACAGGAGGGGGTTGGAGGTGGGGGTGGAGCCCAGCCTGAGCCTCACAGCGAGAAGGAGGCTAGCCTGGGTTAGACTTTGTTTCACAAATAAACCAAACAGACTCTGGTAATGTGACTGTGTGGTTAGGCAGTGGTAGAAATCAGAGGCTGGGTGAGACCTTCAGGCTGGTTGTGCTGGCTAGGTCTAGAGTGCTCTAACCTAAGGATCCTCAGGAGTCAGGGGCGGAGGCTATCGAGAACCCTCAGGGTTGAGTGAGCAGAGGAGAGCAACACCGGAGTAGGGACTGCATTGAGGTTTTGTCAACAGAATAATTTGGATTTAGCCGGGCGGTGGTGGCACATGCCTTTAATCCCAGCATGTGGGAGGCAGAGGCAGGTGCATTTCTGAGTTTGAGACCAGCCTGGTCTACAAAGTGAGTTCCAGGACAGCCAGGGCTACACAGAGAAACCCTGTCTCGAGAAAGAAAAAAAAAAAAAAAGAAAAGAAAAAAAAGGAAAAAAAACATAATAATAATAATAATAATAACAATAACAATGATAACAATAATAATAATAATAATAATAATTTGGATTGAAGGTCACTAGGTAGGTTAGGGCCATATGAGCAGAAGCCTTCAGGATAGGAGGCTGGAGGGAGTTCTAGGCTGGATGTCCTGGATAAGGTAGTGTAGGCAGAAGGGTTTTATCTTGGGGATTGTCATAAACTGATAAAAAATGTTATATGTCCAACCCCCCTCCCCCCAGGAGTTCCTGACTGTCACTGCTGAAAGGGAATAGTGGTTTGGGGGAGAGCGCCGGGCAGCGGGAGAGCCTGTAATCTAACAAGCTTAAGTAAAGAAGGCCAGACTGGGGTCGGAGGGGTGGCAGCAGAGGTGTTAGGAGTTAGGCTGGGGCCGGGCCAGGGCCGAAATCGTGTCGCGCAATAGACAAGGACAAATGATGCCACGGAGAGAGACTGGAGGCTGCACCCGAGTCATGTTTCGAAGGTGCAGGCACGGTGACACGCTGAGCTCGGGCAAAGGGACAAGCAGACTCACCTCGGTGAAGTGAGGCCAGGTGCGCAGCAAGTTGAAGAGCGCGTTCCCAGGGCAGGCGGTGCGCACCAGCTGGCGGTGGCCCAGCACCTTGTAGTCTGGCCGCAAGAGACCGGCGCGCACCGCGCAGCTCGGGAGCAGGTCGCGCACCGTGGTCAGCGCAGCTTCGCTGGGCAGTGACCCAGTGTAGTTGCCCACGATGGCCACACCGAAGCCGCGGGAGTTGTGGCCGCGCGTGTGCGCACCTACCCAGTGCCAGCCACGACCCTGGTACACATAGCCGTCGGAGCCTACCACGAAACTGCGGAGGGGATGGGATATTTAGGATCAACAGGGTGATCTAATAAGTAAGGCCCTGAGACGTACGAAACCAAGTGCAAACCCAGAAACTGTTCTTTCTTGCAAAAATGGGGCAGAATACCCTAATCGGAGCATTCAGAGAAAGAATCAGGCAGAACTCTTTGAGTTCGAGACTAGCGTTTTCCACATAGTGAGCTGCAGGCCCGCTGAGACCGTGTTTCTTTAGGAGGAGGAGGAGGAGGAGGAGGAGGAGGAGGAGGAGGAGGAGGAGGAGGAGGAGGAGGAGGAGAAGGAGAAGAAGAAGAAGGCTGTAGTGGCCAAAGCCTTTAATTCCAGCACTCGAGTTCGAGTGGAATTTGAGGCCAAGCTGGTTCCAGGAAACTAGGGCTACCTAGAGAAGACCCTGTCTCGCAACAAAACAAAATAAGCATTCTCCTTTTTGAATCTACCCCTAAGAACCAGTCGCGTCCCTATTCCCTCTTCTTTAACTCTTCTCTCCCTCTCCCTTGTGGGATTCACAGCCCCACCTCGGCCCCTCATTTTGACCACAGTCTGGTTCTTGGCCACGCCCACTACAAATTCCTTCTACTGCTTGCTCATTTCCGCCCAGTCGGTCTTCTCCCTGCCTTCCAGTCCCTCCCACAGCGGACTAGGCTAGGTCCACCTGTAGCCGATGTCATCCCAGCGGTGCTCGTCCTGGTGGAAACGCTGCATGGAGCGCATATCGGCGGCGCAGCTCCGGAAGGTGGTGCAGGGTGGCGCTGGCACGTACGTGTGGTGCACATATAAGAATCCAAGGGGCAGCTGGAGTGGCGTTGGGTGGCCTCGGTAGGGAGCCGCTCCCCAGCGGCAGCGGGGGTGAATGGCTGGGCATCCTTCGAGAGCAAGGGAGCAACAGACTTTGATCATCAACTCCTTCTGGGCATCCCTCCGGCCTCCAGGACTTGATAAGCGTCTAGTTTTAGGCCAGAGAGATGGCTCAGAAGGCAGCCACAAGATAGATAGATAGATAGATAGATAGATAGATAGATAGATAGACAGACAAATAGGTAGATAGACAGAAAGACAGACAGACAGACAGACAGACAGACAGACAGATAGAATCCACCATATGTCCTTCCACTTCCAGGAGAAAACCCAAAAGGGTGAGAGTATGAATACTCATCCCAGTTAATCTCAGCATTTGAGAGATTAAAGGAAGGGGGTTTTCAAGTTCAAGACCAGCCTGGGCTATATATACATAACCTTGTCTCAATCAACAGGTTAAGAAACAGTCAGCCCTCATGCGTTGACTCCCAGTTGTACGCTGCCTCTTGTGCGGGGTGGCGGTGGAGTTCAAGGTCTCATGAAGCCCAGGCTGCCCTTGATATATATTCCAAGGATGGCCTTGAACTTCTGATTCTCCGGCCTCTACCTCTCAAGAGCTGGGTTCACCAGCGCGCACCACTATGCACAGTTTACTGTGGTGGTAGGCCTGGAACGCAGGCTCTTTCTTATGCATGCGCTTTCTAGCAACTGACCTACAAATCATATAAATTCTTATTTATTCTTCAAGGACCAACTCTAGCATTTCTTTGCCCATCAGTTGTCCTTGTCTATAGACTCTGCCGTCCCCTGGATTTCCTGAGGCCTGGATCCTGCTGATTGAGGGGAGCACAGTGGGCCAGAAGTGCCTATTTCTGAGGGGCCGGGAGGAACTCCTTACCCAGGAAAGCCTCAGTGAACTCCTTGGTGGCAAGGGTGGCTGCCTGAGCCAGCCGTTCGTGGCTCGTGTTCTGCAACTGTTGGTGTCCCGGCTCCAGTTTCTGCAGCAGGACAAAGGCCGCCCATACCTGCTGGGCCAGGGCTGGGGCTGAAATCAAGGTGGCCCCGTTCTGCCTTCGGAAGTTACTTCGGAACGCTGGATCCCCACTCACCCCAGCTCCGTAGTACTCTCTCAGCAGGTGGCTGAGGGGTGGGTGGGGCCCAGGGATTCGGCTCAAGTGGTCCCCAAGGAGAGCTCCATCCAGGGCACCATTGAGGAACGCCATGGTGAGACTGGATGCCGTGGGGTCCAACAGCGTGAAGACCCTGGGGGCTGAAAGCTGGTCCCAGCAGCCGTCGGTTCCCAGGCCCGGAGGACTCCCGGTCTGGGGCCTATGGAGGAAGGTCAGACCTAAGTCACCAGCCAAGGTGACTGCCAGGAGTCTGTCCACAGTGGTGGGAGCCTTGGCTTTGTCATTTGGCAAAGTGGCTCCAATATCTGGAGAAGAGGCATTGGTCAAAGCATCCATGAGTCCTGGCCAGGTGGCTCCAATATTGGTCAAGGCGTCTCCAGTATCACAGGGGACAGCCAGGCAATCTGAAGTCAAGTTAGCAGCACTGTGCCCCTGTAGACCGGCCTCCAACCCAACCAGCAGAGGCTTCACGGCTACGGTGGAGCCATCAGGAGCCAGCACCACTCCATACTCCTGCCCATCCCGTACGTCATGCTGGGCCACCTCAGCCATCAGGGCTTGAAGCTCTGGGCGGAGTGGGTGAAGATCTGGCTCTGTGGCGTCGTGGCTTGGCGACTTCAGCAGCAAGTGCTGGTAAAGAGAACTGTGGGCGCTGGAGTTCTTGGCTGACAGAAGGACCCTTGCAGAAGCAGTGACATTGGCCTCAGCCACCAGTACCATTTGCTCGAGTTCAGCAAGGGCCTGGATGATGGAGTCCATGACGAGGGGCAAGGGGGAGGCTGCAGGAAGAGAGAATGAGTCAGCCCAGAAACCCAGCTTCATTTGTTCCGGAACATTCCTCTGTCCTTGTCGCATTTTCCTCGTGTTCCTAGCTCTTCATCTGACACCACTGCGACCAGCGCTACCATCGTGTAGAGGAGGAAACCGAGGCACCCAGACTGTTCCTTGGTGGCTAAGGAGGTAGGACTGTCTGCAAGCACCGGCATGGGAGCCGTGGCAAGACTATGAACAGGAAAGAGGCCTGAGCAGGTCAGCGTTTGTGGTGGTTTCGATAAAAATGTCTCCCATAGGCTCATGAATCACTGGTCTTTAGGGAGCAGAGCCGCTTGAGAGGGAATAGGAGGTGTGGCCTTGTTGGAGTAGGCGTGGCCTTGTTGGAGTGGGTGTGGCCTTGTAGGAGGAAGTGTGTCACCGGGAGTGGGTTTTAGGTTTCAGAAGCCCAAGCAGGCCTAGTGGCTCTGGCTCTCTCTCTCTCTCTCTCTCTCTCTCTCTCTCTCTCTCTCTCTCTCTCTCTCTCTCTCTCTCTCTCTCTCTCTCTCTCCATCCTCTTGCTCTCGCTCCCTCTCCCTTTCCCCCCTCCCCCTCCTCCTCCCCCCCTCTCTTTTTGCTGCCTACGGATCCAGATGTAGAACTCTCAGCTCCTCCAGTACCATGTCTATGTAGCATACTTCCCACCATGCTAAAAGTGGACTAAACCTTTGAACCTGTAAACCAGCCCCAATGAAATGCTTTCCTTGATAAGAGCTGCTATGGTCATGCCTGTAACCCCCTCACTTAAAAATGCTGAGTCAGGAGCATCACCTCAAGTTCAAGACTAGCCTGAATTACATAGCTCCCTGCCATCCTGGCTACAAAGTGAGATCTTGTCTCAGAAAAACAAACAAACAGATGCACAGACAGATGAACAGACACTCGAATAACCAAAGGGAAGGAGAATGGGTTTTTCCCTCTTTAAGAAAGGGAATCCAAACCAGGCATCCTGGTATATGTCTTTAATCCCCCAGAGGCAGGCTGATCTCTGAGTTCAAGCCCAGCCTGGTCTATAGATCAAGTTCTGGGACAAACAGAGCTGTAGTAAGACGCTGACACTGCCTTTAAGAGAGAGAGAGAGAGAGAGAGAGAGACAGACAGACAGACAGACAGACAGACAAGTGGAAGCTAGAAATGTTTGGTTACCACGTCCACAGCAGAGTTAGGGGTTATCAGATAATTGCCAGTGTTTAACCATTTACCATGTGCCAGACATCACTCTAAGTGACATATTTAACCTATTTAATCCTCACAAAACATTATTATAAGGTATGTCTCATTAGCTTCCTGTTACAGATGAAGCATCTGAAATGGACCTGTGGTGTCAGCGGCCTCCGGTCACCTCGCTAGGAAGTGGAGGACGGATGATTTGAATCTGGGAAGGAGGTTGTTTTGTTTGTTGCAAGGGCTTGCTGTCTGTTGGAAGCTGGCCTCTAACTCATTATACAGTCCGGGCTGACCTCCGACTCATGATCCTCCTGTGCCAGCGCCTATGTTCTGGAAATACAGACAAGTGCTTGCACACCCAGAGCCTCAAAGTCATTTTAATCCTAATGTCTGGAACCGGTGGGCAAGACATTCTGTAACTTTGCTCTTTTCTGTCTAAAATATCCTTTCTCTTCTGCTTCTCAACCCAGCTCTCCTTCCTCCCATCCTGGCTCTGTATGTCTTCTCCAGGAAATTATGCTTAATTTTTGCTTGCGGGTCTCCAGGTCTTTCTGGCATCCCTTCCTTGACTCTATGGGGCTGGGAACATGTAAGGGGCCAGATTGGCAGTTTGCTAATAGCTGGAGCCTTGCCCCATTAGAGCTGAACAAAGCAAGCGCCCCTCCCCCTTGGGCCTCTGCCCTCGGACTCACCGGTCTCTGGCTCTGGCCACAGCAGCAGTCCAAGCATGATCCAGAGGACACCCCAGGCCTTCATCGTGGGTCTCCAGTTCCAGGGCACAGACCCAGCAGAGAACCTCCGAGGCCCTAGGAGGATAGGGGCATGAGAATTAACCTGCTGTGCCAACGTGCAGCAGGACAGCGGTCACCCCAGTGGAGGGAGCAGAGTGTGGGGGTAGACAGCCCAGGTCAAAGTCTCCTCCATCCTATCCTGTGCCCGCCCAGAGTGACGTGATGGGTCAGCAGGACAGTCCATGCCAAAAGAAGCCTGTAGACTGGGAAGTTCAAACTCCAGAACTTTTTAAAATTTGTTGTTGTTGTTGTTGTTGTTATTATTATTATTATTATTATTATTTTGCAGTATTGGAGATTAGGTCTAGGGTGTTGTGTAAGCTGGGCAAGCACTGTACCTTTGAGCCATATCGCTTGTCTTCCTTTTTTACATTTTATTTTATTTAAAGTCTTTTAAGCCGGGCGTTGGTGGCGCACGCCTTTAATCCCAGCACTTGGGAGGCAGAGGCAGGCGGATTTCTGAGTTCGAGGCCAGCCTGGTCTTCAGAGTGAGCTCCAGGACAGCCAGGACTACACAGAGAAACCCTGTCTCGAAAAACCAAAAAAAAAAAAAAAAAAAAAAAAAATAAAGTCTTTTAAATAAAAGTCTTTTTTTTTTTTTTTTTTTTTTTTTTTTTTGGATTTGGTTTTTTCAAGACAGGGTTTCTCTGTGTAGCCCTGGCTGTCCTGGAACTCACTCTATAGACCAGGCTGGCCTCGAACTCAGAAATTCGCCTGCCTCTGCCTCCTAGAGTGCTGGGATTACAGGCGTGTGTCACCACCGCCCAGCTTAAATAAGTCTTTTAAATAAAAAGACTTTTATTTTATCTTTATCTTTTAAATAAAGTATTTTAAATAAAAAATAAAAAAAATTTTTAAAAGACTTTAGTGAGTTCAAGGCCAGCCTGGTCTACAGGCCCCCCCCCTTTTTTTTTACATTTTATCATATTTTATTTATTCTAAAATATGTTTTAAAATACTTTAATAAGTTCCAGGGCAGCCAGAGCTATGTAGAGAGAGCCCATTTCAGGCAAAACAACACAACAAACAAGCAAGCAAACAAACAACAACAACAACAGCACCCCCTCCAAAAAACCACAAAAACCGAAAAACCCACTCTTATGTTTAAAGCAAGCAGTGGTGGCCCATGACTTTAATCCCAGCACTCAAGAGTCAGAGACAAGTGGATCTCTTGAGTTTGAGGCCAACATGATCTGTAGATTAAGTTCCAGGACAGCCAGGGCCACACAGAGAAACCCTGTCTCAAAAAAAGTATATGTATATGTATATGTATATGTATATGTATATGTATAAGCATATGTGTGTGTGGATATATATATATCTGTAAAGTTCAGGTTTGGGGGCACAGTACGCCAGGTAGGGACTGAGGGATGCTGGGAGAACCTGGAGGCCGGGTCCACTTTGTTATGTAAAATGTACACCTCAGGCCCTTGTGTCCATCAACCCCAATAATTATGTTTCCCAATAAACCTGTCTTTCACATGTTCTAATCTGGCTTGAATCGGCTCTTTTCACCTAGGGAGAAATAACCTATCCGTATTATTATTGTGTGTCCGTGTATAGTGCGTGCCATGAGATGAGTGTGGATATGTGTATGTACCACGGTGTGCAAGCGGAGGTAAGAGGACCACTCCTGGAAGTCAGTTTCCTCCTTCCATTTGGGGGATCCGGAAAGAGAACTCCAGTTGTCAGGGTTTGCACAACAAAATGCTTGTACCCACCAAATCGTCTCTGCAGCCCCCATCATTTTAATCGTGTACACGTGTTTATGTTATAGGCGTGTGAGCTTTTGCAGGAGGGCCATGCCTACGAAGAACAAAAGTCACTGGATTCCCTGGAACTGGAGCTGCAAGCTGTTGTGAGCCACCTGACGTAGGTGCTGGATCTAGATTGAGGTCCACCCCAACAAGTGCTCTTAACGTCTGAGCCATCTTTCCAGCCATTCATTCATTCACTCATTCATTCATTCATTATTTATATTCACTGTCTCTCCAGCCTTTCTTTTTTTTTTAATTGAAATCTCACTCAGCCCTTACTTACTTACTTACTTACTTACTTACTGAGACAGTCTCATGTAGCCCGGGCTAGTTTTGAGCTGACCCCTCCCATCTCCATCTCCCCACAGTCCTGCTGTTATAGAGGTGTGCCGCACAGTGCTATGTTTTTACATCTTATCACGAGGCAGGGTGTTGCTATGTAGCATAGGCTTGCCTCGAACTCAGGGTCCTCCTACCTTAGACTCTTGAGTGTTGGGATCTGGGGTGTGTCCTACCATATGCAATTTGAATTCTGCCCATTCCTGGGAGTGATGCTTTGAAATCAATCCAGTAAGTCCTGCCCTGTCTCAGAAGTGACAGGCTCGCAGCTGCCACTAGAGGAGACTTTCAGCTGCCTGGTAAGGCTTTGCTGGGCCAGGGGGAGGCTTGTTTCTATTATCTGAGACATTTTTCTTTTCATTTCTCTTTTCCTTCCTTCTTTCTTTTTTCTTTCTCTTTTCTTTTTTTTTAAGACAGGGTCTTACTATATAGCCCCCACCCCCGGAACTTTTGCTATGTAGACCTGGCTGCCTTCAAACACAAAGATCTGCTTGTTTCTGCCTCCTGAGTGCTAGGATTAAAGGCACACCCCGTCATACCCAGAGACATCCATCCATTTTTAAGGAAGAGGGATAGCTTTCGCTTACAGTTTCAGTTGTAATTCTTGGTCGGTCGGTTGGTCCGGCTGCTCTGGGCCTTTGAGGCGAGAGGAACTTGTGTTGGAGAAAACTGCTTACGTCACATAAACCGAGAGGCAAGAATAGAAGAACAGAGGGTCAGGGTACCTCTGAGTGTCTGCCTCCCTCTCACCCTCACCTGGTACCACATGCTGTGCACTCAGCCTTTAATAAGTGGGTCTTCCAGGAGCCTTTCATGTCAACATTCTAGCAAGCAGAGAGAGGAAGGCTGTGGTTAGAGCACCCTCCCCGCCTGTGCTGCACACACACCCCTCTCCACAGGATGCCAGAGGAGTTGGGGTCCTCTTCCTCCTCAGCTTTTAGTCTCGTTCTCCCTCCCCTCCACTTCCCTCTCTGTCTATGTGTGTGCACGCATGGCGGGTGTGTATATGGCAGAGGACTGTGAAAGTCAGTCCTGGCCTACCAGTGATCAAATTCAGGTCATCAGGCTTGGGGGGCAAGTGCCTCTACACACTGGGCCATCTCATTGGCCCTGTTCTTTTTTAAAGTCTGAGAGTGTGCATGTTCCTGTGTGTGTGTGTGTGTGTGTGTGTACATGTGTGTATACATGTGTATGTATGTGTATGCATGTTCATGTGTGTATGGTGCATGCCCATGCGTGCACACCCCATGTATGCACATTTACAGCGAGAGGAAAATATCAGTCTTTTCCTCTACCCTGTCTGCCTTATTGCCTGGAGACAGGGTTGCTCCCTGAACCAGAAAATCATTGTTTGGGTTAGGCTGCCTGCAAACTCCCAGGATCTACTGACCATCGCTGCTTCCAAATGCTGGGTTTACTTGCATTTGAACATGGTAGGAAGGGCTTCTAACTCGGGCCTCATGCTGATGGAGCAGAACCCACTGAGCCTTCTTCACAGTCTCCCGTGTCTTGCTTCTTGAGAAAGGTGTCTTAATCTGTCGCGGAGGCTGGCTTTGGGTGTAAAGTAATCTTCCTGCTTTAGCAAGCTAAGTGCTAGCATTACAGGTGGGATCCACAATGCCTGGATCTTGAAGGTGGCCTCCCAGCCCAGTTCCAGCCCCTGATTAAACAAAGAGCAGGGCTCTGGTTGATCCTAGGAACCCACCTAGGTTTGTAAGCACAGGGTCTGCCCTCTTCTCCGGGTGCTGATGTCTGAGTCCTGCTGAAAGGTCCTGTCGTCTCTCGTCACCTCCTCTCCTTCCGGGATGTCCTTGAATCTCTTACATAGCTTAGGTTGGCCTGGAGGTCTTCCTAAGGGCTGGGATCCCGGGCCAGCCAGATCTAGCTCCCCTTTATTCTGGCATCAGGTTGGGCGGGCTCTTTGAGGCTGGGCAGTATGGAAACTGCTTCTCCCTTGGCCTCCCGCCTTCAAACCAGCCTTACAAGTTTCAAAGAGGCCCACCAGGCCAGGGACTCAGCATGAGGCAGGTCCCAGGCCAGGCCCGGGGAAGCCCAGGCTGAGCCACACTCGGAATTCCCCAGGGAACTACCCCAGGGCCCGCTCATCTACCAGCTATTCTTATTCATTGCAGTCAGTGGGGTATTCTCCACCGCCGCACCCTCTCTTCCTTCTCCCTCTCTCTTTCTCTCCAGGGTCTCCTGTAACCCAGGCTATATAACTTCCTAGGTAGTCCAGGGTGAACTTGTGCTTACCATCTTCTTCCATCAGCACCCAAATGTTAGGATTACAGGCACGCACCATCACAGCTAGTTCATGTGGTGCTGAGGATTGAACCTAAGGAGTCCCTCATGCTAGGCAACCACTCTACCAACGAACGGATGCGTCTTCAGCCCCAGTTATTCTCTTTCTAGTGACCCAGGACGAAGGCGGGTATACGGAGGCGGCTCAGATCACAGATCACTGAGGGCTCCGTTTCTCAGGGCGGTGTGGAGCGATATTGTCCGTCAAGCCTAGATGTTTGTTTGTTTGCTTTTTTAGACAGGGTTTCTCTGTGTAGCCCTAGCTGCCCTGGAACTCACTTTGTAGACCAGGCTGGCCTCGAACTCAGAAATCCGCCTGCCTCTGCCACCCGAGTGCTGGAATTAAAGGCGTGCGCCACCACCGCCCAACCTAGATTTTTAAAGATCTAGGAATGGAAGGTTCTCTGTCTACTAAAGCATGCAAGACAGAGAGATGGATCATCAGGGGAAGGCATTTGTTGTCACCCGAACTGAAGGCCTGAGCTCAGTCCCTGGAACCCTCACGGTGGAGGGAGAAAGCACCCTCCTGAGAGCTGTCCATGGCATGGACCTCTACAAAATCAACGAATCGATAAATAAATTAGAAACAACGTACGTACGTACGTAGGATGCGTGCTCTTTTAGGGCCGGCTGTAGGTGCGAAGTTTGTCCTTTGGTAAAACTGACAACCCCAGTTACTAAGATAAACTGATTTTTAGGAGGATTTATTCATCACTTATTTAATAGATAGGTTCCGAAGCATGCTGGGCTAGCACTCTACCCCTGATCTACATCATCAGCCCCCTACCCTCTTTTGAAACAGGGCTTCACTGTATAGCCAAGTTGGCTTGAGTTTATAATCCTGCCTCAGGCTCCTGGCGGCTGGGAATACAGGATTCTCAATCCGTTTTACTTAAAACAAACAAACAAACAAACAAAAAATCAATGGGCCATCTCACCATGTAGTCCAGGCTAGCTCCAAACTAGTGCTGTTCCTGCCTTGGATTCTCCAAAACGTTTGACGCTCATGGCAAAATTGAGCACAGACTGTAGAGCTTTTTGTAAGCGCTCTCCTCGCCCCCACACATGCAGGGCCTCTTGTCAACATCCTACATCAGAGCGACACACTAGTGGGAATCGACGAGCCTATATTTGCACACCAGTGCTGCGGGTGGGTGGAATCCCCACACGTTAGGTAAGTTCTCTATCCAGGGGCTAAACTCCAATCTTCTTCGTATTGAGACAGAATCTCACTGTGTTTTCTTTTCCTCTCATTACTTTACTTGTTTATTGACTTTACATCCCAATCACAGCCCCCACCTTCCTCTCCTCCCAATCCTACCCTCCCAAGTTTCTCTCCCCCATCACACCCTTTTCTTTTCAAAGGAAGGCCTCTCATGGATCGCCCCGGCAATCAAGACCAAGTCACAGCAGGGTTAAGAGCATCCTCTCCCACTGAGGCCCAACAAGGCAGCGCAGCTAGGAGAAGGAGATCCAAAGTCAAGCAACAGAGTCAAAGAGAGCCCACACTCCAATGGTAGGCGACACACAGGAAGACCAGGCTGCACATCTACGGATGGGCAGGGGCCCAGGTCCAGCTCCTGCATGCTCTTTGGTTGTGGGTCTGTCTCTGCGAACCCCCATGGGCCCAGGTGAATTGACTCTGCAGGTTTTCTTGTGGTGCCCTTGACTCTTCCAGCTCCCAGTTCTTCCTCCCACTCTTCCACAAGACTCCTCCCTGAGCTCCTCCTGAGGAGCTGTGGGTCTCTCTCGTTTCCATCAGCTGCTGGGTGAAGCCTCTCAGAAGGCAGTTATGCTAAGCTCCTGCTGCGAGCATAGCAGAGTATCAATACTAGGGTCGGGGGCTATGTTTCCTTTAAAAGTTATTGAATTTTATTTGTGTGTGTGTGTTGTATGCACATTTGATATGTGTAGTTGCATGCACTCCTGTGTGCTTGTGTGGAGGTCAAAGGTCAACATTTTCCTGGTTTGTCTTCTCTTTTCCCTCCCCTTCCTTCCTTCCTTCCTGTGTCTGTCTGTCTTCCTTCCTGTCTTCCTTCCTTCCTGTCTTCCTTCCTTCCTTCCTGTCTTCCTTCCTTCCTTTCTTTCTCTTTCTTTCTTTCTTTCTTTCTTTCTGTCTTTCTTTCTCTCTTTCTCTCTTTCTTCCTTTTGCTTCTTGAGACAGGGTCTCACTATATAGCCCTGGCTGTTCTGGACTACCATGGCCTCAAACTCATAGAGATCTACTTGACTCTGCCCACCCATTACTGGGATTAAAGGCATGCACCGCTCCACCTGCCTCTTCCTGGTTTCTTGAGCTGGGGTCTTGATATAGAGCACTGGCTGGCTTGGTATAGGGTACGTAGCCCAGACTGGTCTCAAACTCATGACACTCTTTCCTGCATAAGCTAGAATCACTGACATGTACCACAGCGCTCAGATTTACCTCTCTCCCCCCCCTCCACCCCTCTCTCCCTTCTCTCTTTCAATCACTACTGGGAACTGAGCTCCGTGCCTTGCCCATGCTAAGCCAGTGATCTCCCGTTGAGCCGTGTTCTCTCAGTCCTTGCAAGTGAAAACAATTTTTAGTTAGGTGTGGTGGCGTAAGGCTTCAGTATCAGAGGGTCGTGCATATGGCTCTCTGTGAGTTCAAAACCAGCCTAGTCTGCACAATGAGTGCCAGGCCAGCCAGGGTTACATAGTGAGAACCTCTCTCAGAAAAAAAAAATTGTGCACGTGTATGTAAATGAAATTCTGGGGGGTGGGGTTTCTTCACTTCCTTTGCTCCAGAATAACTGCAGGGAGCTTCTATATATACCCACTCTGGCTTGTTGTAGCCCCTGAATAATGACATAGAGACCTGAGATACACACACACACACACACACACACACACACATATGTTAGTTCACTGTCTCTGTCTTCAGACACACCAGAAGCGCGCATCCTATTCTATTATAGACTGTTATGAGCCTTCATGTGGTTCCTGGGATTTGAACTCAGGACCTCCGGAAGAGCAGTCAGTGTTCTTAACCGCTGAGCCATCTCTCCAGCCCCGCCCCCACCCCAGACCTGGCGTTTTTATTAACTGTCTGCAAGCGCTACACTGGGCAGGTTCTGAGCTATTCTAACCCGCCCAGGCTGCCTGCTCTGCAGCCACATGCACCGGAACTTGCCGTCTGGTCTTGCCCTGGCTCACTCTGGTCCATGAGTGTCTTCATGGCGGCTCTGTCATCATGACCCCACGGTGAACCCTCCTGGTCCGGCTCCTTTTCCTTCTCTCTACTCCTCGGACTCTGTCCTTGGAACCCCTGACTGGGATCGGAAGTCCTGCCCTATTCTCTTCTCCTGCTCAGCTACTGGCTGGTCAGCACTTTCTTAGCCAATCAGAAGTAACGGAGAGCAATCTTTACACATCATTGATACGGAAGACGCTCGGATAGCCACGGCAGTGCCAACATGCACATCGCAACCAGATCTCTGGGCACAGCAACCAGCATCTGAAGTGCGCGGTCCACAAAACCGTCTCCCAATATATATTTTGGTTTTTCGAGACAGGGTTTCTCTGTGTAGCCCTGGCTGTCCTGGAACTCACTCTGTAGACCAGGCTGGCCTCGAACTCAGAAATCCGCCTGCCTCTGCCTCCCAAGTGCTGGGATTAAAGGCGTGCGCCACCACCGCCCGGCCCAAGGTTTATATTTTGTGTGTAAGTGTTCACGTGGCTGTGTGTGTGTGTGTGTGTGTGTGTGTGTGTGTGGTGTGTGTGTGTGTGTGGTGTGTGTGAATGTGTGTGTGTGTGTGTGTGTGTGCTCCTGCATGTAGAGGCCATAGGTTGACAGGGATTATTCCTCAATTCCTATCACTTTACTTTTCATGAGGAGATCTCTCAGTGAACTTTGAACTTAAAGATTTTAGATAGCCAGTGAACTCCAGGGATATGCCTGTCTCCCCTAGTACTGGAATTAGAGAAATGAACCATCATATCTGTTTTTTTTTACAATGGTGCTGAGGGTTTGAACTTAAGTTCTTACAGTATTTTGGCATTCTCTTTCTGTCTCTGTCTCTCTGTCTCTCTGTTTCTGTCTGTCTGTCTGTCTCTCTCATTCTGAGATAGGACTTCACTGAGTCAACCAGCCATGCCTTGAACTCATTCTGTCACCTAGGCAGGCCTTGAACTAGCAATCCTCCTGCCTCAACCTCTACAATAGCGGAAATTGTTGATGCGCACCATCAGATCTGGCCTCGCCTTATGTAGCCCAAGCTGAAGGCTTGCCCTATCTTTTCTTTAATTTTCTTTTTCTGTATGTCATTTATTTTGTGTGCCATAGTGTGTGTGTGTGTGTGTGTGTGTGTGTGTGTGTGTATATACACAAATTGTGGGAATCATTTCCTTCCTCTATGTGAGTCCAGGGGGTCAAGTTCAGGTATTCAGGTAGTCGGGCTCTGTGGCCAGCGCCTTTATCCACTGAGCCATTTTGCTGTCTTTAGGCCCACGTGCCCATATCCTGTCTCTGACGAGTTCTGTTGTCCCGAGATAAAGGGAAACCTAGTTCTGTGGTGCCTAGGGACAGATTAGGTACCAAGGATTGTTTGCTTGGTACGTGAAAATCTAAGTAAGAAACGCTTCAGGGTCAGGTTGGGCTAGCCTCTGAAACGCACAGACAGACACGCCCACACATCAGATACCAAGTCACCAACGCACCTGGGCTGGGCTGAGCCTGGGTGGCAGCAGAAAATCTGGAGATTCCATAATGAGTCACCCCATCCCCCAGACTGCCCTCCTAATTCTCGAGGCCTGCCTGTAAGGAGAGGCCAGCATCTCCAGGCTGTCAGTCAGTCAGTCAGTCAGTCAGTCAGTCAGTCAGTCAGTCAGTAAGCCAGGCTCTCAGGCAAACAGACACTGATCAGAACCCAGAGCACTGGCAGAGACAGGCAGAGCCTAGAGGCTCTCTGAAGGGTCAGTCAGAGGGGAAGAACTTGAAGAAGAACTAAATTTAGGATCCCGATCATAGCTAGAAGTATTCATTATGGGGCTTCTGAGGTGGCAAGGTCTCTAGCATTCACAGGGTAGAAGGGGAGAACTGACCTCTGCATGTACATCATCGTAGCACATCTGCAAACACACACACACACACACACACACACACACACACACACACACACTAAGAAAAAGGAGAAGAGATTTGCTATGGGGACTAGGATGTAGCTCAGTGGAAGAGTGTTTGCTTAGTAAGGCCCTAGGTTCATCCCCCAGCCCTGCAAATTCTGCTTCCCAGAAACAAATCAAGTCAAATTCTACTGTGGTAGGAGTCATGGTAATCTTTGCAAAACCCTTGATGATGATGATGATGATGATGATGGTGGTGGTGGTGGTGGTGGTGGTGGTGGTGGTGGTGGTGGTGATGATGATGATGATGATGTTGATGGTGATGATGATGATGATGGTGATGTTGTTGTTGATGGTGATGATGATGGTGGTGGTGGTGGTGGTGGTGATGGTGATGGTGATGATGGAAATTGCTGTGTGCAGAAGGCTTCTCCTTAGGACTAATGGAGTGGTCAAAGGAAACCCCTGTGAGCTGTCTCTCTCCTTAACCATGTGAGTCTGTCCCAGTGATTGAACTCAGGCCATTAGACTTAGCAGCAAGTACCTCCATCAACTAACCCATCTTTTTTTTTTTTTTTCCAAGACAGGGTTTCTCTGTGTAGCCCTGGCTGTCCTGGAACTCACTCTGTAGACCAGGCTGGCCTCGAACTCAGAAATCCGCCTGCCTCTGCCTCCCAAGTGCTGGGATTAAAGGCGTGCACCACCACACCCAGCTCTAACTCATCTTATCAGCTCAAGATTCTTCATTTGATTTTTTTTTAAATTGAGATAATGGCTCACTATGTAGACCAAGCTGACCTCAAACTCAAAGAGATCCACCGCCTTCATCTTCAGAGTGGTAGGATTAAAGTATGTGTCATTCTGTTCTGTCCTGGGTCCAATTTTTCTTTTTAGATTTATTTATTTATACTTCATGTGGCCTGGAGGGATAGCTCAGCCAGTTAAGAGCACTGGTTGCTCTTCCCAGAGGTCCTGAGTTCAAGTCCCAGCACCCATGTTCACGACCATCTATAAAGGGATCTGATTCCCTCTTCTGGCAGGTAAGTGTACTCATACATAAAATAAATAAACAAAAAATAAAAATGAAGCCAGGCGTGGTGGCACATGCCTTTAATCCCAGCACTTGGGAGGCAGAGGCAGGCGTATTTCTGAGTTCAAGGCCAGCCTGGTCTACAGAGTGAGTTCCAGGACAGCCAGGACTACACAGAGAAACCCTGTCTCGAAAAACCAAAAAAAAAAAAAAAAAAAAAGAATATATTTTATGTGTATGGGTGTCTTGTTTACATGTATGTTTGTGTATGACACGCAGGTATAGGTCCGAAGAGAGTGTCAGATCCCCTAGAACAGTGACAGTGGGGGCTGGGTAGGAAACCTGTGTCCTCTGGGAAAACAGCCAGTGGCCTTCATCGCTGGAGGACTCTCTAGGCCCCGAGCTGAGACTTTGTAAAGCTTTTTCTTCAGTGCTGGGTGTGGCTATTCTTCAGTGAGTCAAGCCCTCACTCAGCCCCTCACTGGAAGTTCTAGGCAGGGACTCTTCTCTCGAGTTCCACTCCTTGTCCCCGCCCCCTTTAAGATTTATTTCATGCATAGGAGTGCACGCTAGCTGTCTTCAGACACACCAGAAGAGGGCATCGGATCCCATTACAGATGGTTGTGAGCCACTGTGCAGCACCACTGGGAAATGAACTCAGGACCTCTGGAAGAGCCGTCAGTGCTCTTAACCGCTGCGCCATCTCTCCAGCACTGTGTCTCTGTTTTTTAATTCAGCTCTAGATCTTACTTACACACATCACTGAATAGAGTCGGCTAATAGGCTGACCATTTGTGTAAACATTTTTTGGTGGTGCATAAAATTTATCTGATATAAAATTGCATCGTTTAAACCGTTTTTAAATAGGTGAACTATTTTTTTTGTTTGTTTGTTTTTTGTGTTTTTTCGAGACAGGGTTTCTCTGTGTGGTCCTGGCTGTCCTGCAACTCACTCTGTAGACCAGGCTGGCTTCGAACTCAGAAATCCGTCTGCCTCTGCCTCCCAAGTGCTGGGATTACAGGCGTGCGCCACCACGCCCGGCAGCGGCGAACTATTTTTATTTGAGTTTTGTTGCTGGAGATGGAACTGTCATGCGTGAGAAGCATTTACTCTTCCATCCCAGCTCAAAAGTTTTAATGGGTGTAAAAAACCCTGTGCACCGTGCGTGTGTGTGTGTGTGTGTGTGTGTGTGTGTGTGTCTGTCACCGTTCCACTGCTGTGAAGAGACACCACAATTGTGGCAACTCTTAAAAAAGAAAGATTTTTTAAAAATGTGGCTTCTTTACAGTTTCAGAGGTTTAGTCCATTATCGTCATGACAGGTATCATGGCAGCAGGCGTGGTTCTGGATAAGTAGTTGGAGAGCTACATCATGTACCACAGACAGACAGACAGACAGACAGACGTTAGGCTTGGCATGTGCTTTTGAAACCCCAAAGCCTACCCCAAGTGATTTCCGCCAACAAAGCATCAATCCTTTTAAATAAATAATGGGGCTCCCTGGTGACTAAGCCGTCTAATATAGGAGCCTATGGGGCCACTCCTATTCAAACCACCACAGGAGGGAAAGGCACCTGCTATGCCTCACAACAAGGCTCTAATGGTGCCCCACCCCCAATCCATACGGTGGAAGGAGAGAACTCATGCCTCAAGTTGTCTTCTGACCTTAGGTATGTACACACTGGCATCAATCAATCAATCACCAATCAATCAATCAGTCACCAATCAATCATCAATCAATCAATCAACACGACTTAAAAAGATAGGTTCATGCCTAGGGAGATGGTTCAGTGATTAAGAACACCTGTTCTGGGGGCTGGAGAGACGGCTCAGCGGTTAAGAGCACTGACTGCTCTTCTGAAGGTCCTGAGTTCAAATCCCAGCAACCACGTGGTGGCTCACAACCATCTGTAATGAGATCTGACATCCTCTTCTGGAGTATCTGAAGACAGCTACAGGGTACTCACATAAAAACAAATAAATAAACCTTAAAAAAAAAAAAAAGAGCACCTGTTCTTGCAGGGTACCTGGTTTCTGTTCCCAGAACATTCCTGCCGGCTCACAACCTCAGTTAACTCTAGTCCCTGATGATCTGATATTTACTTTCTGATCTCTGCGGGCACCAGACAGGCATTTAGTGTACAGACATACATACGGGTAAAGTAATCATACAAATAAAACAAATAAATCACACGTGCGCGCGCGCGCGTACACACACACACATGCATGCACAAATGCACACAGAGGCTGATGGGGGACTCAGTGAGTAAAGGTGATTACTTTGAAGCCTGAGGATGTGAGCTCCGTGAAACCTACATGGTGGGAGGGAAGAAGTCCTGCAATTGCCCTTTGACCTCCATATATATCCCGCGCACAGGCCCTTCCCCATGTATAAACGAAAGGACATTTAAAAGAGTCCTACTGTCAGGGTCCGTTGTTCCGGAAGCATGAAGCTCCAGACTCAGAGAGTGTCGAAAACAAGGAGCATTTATTCTGCAGACATCCAGCGTGTGGGGTCCCTCCTTCCAAGATGGCGAGACAACCAGGGGGGCTCGCAGGCTTGACTTAAAGCACATTGGAATTCCGGGGTAGATGAGCTTTATCCTCTTCTATCTCTAAGCATTCTGGAACTATTATGGGGCGTGAAGGCTGGAGCCTGGGGTCTTTTCTACTAGTCGCGGGCTCGCCTGGGCTTGCCTGGACTTGCCCAGTTCTTAGGCCTGTCTCCTTAACTGCCAGTTTGAAGCCTGGCCTGGAGTCAGTCTCCCGTCCCGCTCACCACAACTAGTCAATGTGAGAGGGATAAGAGGCGCCAGAGTGTTCTGCACCAAGTGGGCCACTCGCCCTTCTCCCAGGGCTTAGGGGTCTTGGAAGAGGAGGAGGAGGTAGAAAGCTTGCAAGAACCAGAGGTCATGGATGATTGCCACGAAACTGTTTTCTGGACATGACAGGGGACACGTGGCATGAACTCATGGTGGCTGGGTCGCATACACAACCACAGACAGGGTTGCAGCTTGACGTGGTGGGGTGGTCAGGAAGTCCCACCCTAGCTGAGAGGCTCCTCGCTGGTAGCCAGTAGCCAAGTCATGGCTGTCAGTCGGTCTCCTTTAAGGTTGTGGCATCTGAGAGGCTGCCCATGGTCCAGTAGACGGCTCTACGTCCGTGAGGCAGAATTTAGTGTTAACTCAATGGGTTAAAAAAAATTACATGAATTTGGGAGGGAGCTGAGTAGGGGGATGAGGCAGGAATTGCGGGTGATGGGATAGAGAGATTTGATTAAAACACATTGTATGCACGTATGAAATTCGTTTTTTAAAAAAGACTTATTTATTATTATATGTAAGAACAGCGTAGCTGTCTTCAGACACCCCAGAAGAGGGCGTCAGATTCCATTACGGATGGTTGTGAGCCACCACGTGGTTGCTGAGATTTGAACTCGGGACCTTCAGGAGAGCAGTCGGTGCTCTTAACCACTGAGCCATCTCTCCAGCCCCCAAATTCCTCAACAGTAAAAACTCATTTAACACATTTCACAAGTCCCTGGTCTACCTCTAATTCTAGTAAGTAGCTTCATGACCTGCCCTCATCCCGTCTACCTTGAGAATGGAAGAAGAGGCCCTCCCACAGTCACTGGGAAGGTGAAATCGGGCTACACAGATCGAACGCTGTGTGGGGTGTGACTGAGGAGCGGGGCCCTGAGAGGGCATGCTCGGGGTTCTCCGTCCTACACACCTGTCTCGAAGGCCCCAGCCATGGCAGAGTCTTGCCAATGGGAGTGATTCATTTCATTAATCTGGTGTCGGGACTCCCACATCTGAGGCAAATCCAGGCCCACAGCAGTCCATTATTTCCTCATCTGGAGCGCCCCCAGATTCCTGTGGGCTTCTGGGCCTCAGGGCTGGGACTGAGGCCCACCCGGAGCAGCTGCCAAGCCATCGAAGCTGGTTTAGGCCAGCACAGGAATTAGAGGAGTCCAGAGTACCAAAGGGGGAAAAAGCTGTCTTGTTGGAGCTGCTGACTGTGCCTCTGGCAGTCCAATAGGCAATAGGTGGCTTGAGCTGGGTTTCTGGAAGGGAGGAGAGACATTTAATCACCCAGACATCTCCTCCTGGAATTGGGAAGTTTCGTAAATGAAGATGTGGGACATTCTGTAGACTCGTGAGCTCAGCCCCTGAGGGAGGGAGTGTTAGGGGCCCAGGTTGGGCTGGGTAAGTGGGCCTGGAGGGTTAAGTGGGGGGAGGGCCTGGGAAAATAGCACCCACTGCCCACAGGCTAGCTTGCTGTCACTCCCTCAAAAGAGGAACGCAGAAGACACACTGGGACATTTGAGAGCTGGAGACAGGAGAATCAGAAGTTCAGGCCAGATTCAGTTACATATGGAGTTCATTGCCATTCTGGTCTGCATAAGATGCTGTCCAAGAAGAGGGTTTTTTTTTTTGTTTTGTTTTGTTTTTGTTGTTTGTTTGCTTTTCAAGACAGGGTTTTTTTTTTCTGTGTAGCCTTGGCTATCCTGGAACTAGTGCTGTAGACCAGGCTGGCCTTGAACACACAGAGATCCGCCTGCCTCTGCCTCCTGAGGGCTGGGACTAAAGGTGTGACTGCCACCTCCTGGCTACGACCCCACTTTTAAAATAAAAAGATCATTACGTATTGTTATGTCTTAGATGTTTCACCTGCATGTACGCCGGTGCATCATGTCCATGCAGAGCCCACAGAGTCCAGAGAGGGTGTCTAATGTCCTGAGTTACAGGCAGTTCTGAGCGACCATGTGCCCCAAACCAAATCCAGATCCTCTGGAAGAGCAGTCACTCTATTTATTTATTTATTTATTTATTTATTTATTTGGTTTTTCGAGACAGGGTTTCTCTGTATAGTCCTGGCTGTCCTGGAACTCACTCTGTAGACTAGGCTGGCCTCGAACTCAGAAATCCGCCTGCCTCTGCCTCCCAAGCGCTGGGATTAAAGGCGTGCGCCACCACGCCCGGCTGCAGAGTCACTCTTAATCACAGCGCCATCTCTCCATCTCTCCATCTCTCCATCTTCCCATCACAGGCAAGCTCTATCTACCATGATGCAAGGCTTCCCTTCCCTTTTCAAAGAAATATTTACCCGCTCTTCGAGAATTTCTTCCTTTTGATCATACCAATTGATCCCAGATCCCTCCTCTCTCCTTCCCCACTTCATTTCCTGTTCTTTTAAAAACAACCCACTAAGTCCAACCGGAACTGCCTGTGTAGGAGGGGGCGTGGTGCCGTCTGGATCAGGGCAAGCTTCCCTACTTTCTCTTCCTCAGAGCCATCCCTCGCAGCCCTCCTCCCTGCATGCTGGAAGTTCTAATCGTCTGGATCTTGAGCCGGAAACCGCAGTTGTGGAGACAAGTCGGACATCCAGCTGACAGCTCCCCTCCCCAGCCTCTGGCTCTTACATTTGTCTTACCCCCTCTTCCAGGACGTCCCCTAGGCCTCGGAGGGAGAGGCTCGCGTAGATGCCCCGTTTAGGGTCGAACGTTCACAGAGACACGTGTTCTCTGCCTTCTGATGGGTTGGGTCTCTGCTCTAACTGCTGCCCACTGGCAGGAAGAATCTTCTCTGGCCAAGGTGGGGACACATTTAATCTTGTCCCTTGCCAGGTAAGGAGCTTTTTAGCCATTCCCTTTGCTATTTTCTCTTGCAGAGTTTAAGTGGTGAGGCATCTCCTCTGCCATTGTACTCAGAAGTCCTGCATCCTGTCCCTTGAGATGCAGCCTCACCGGAGCAGAAGCTGGCCTGAAGCTCACTGCGTAGCCTCTGCTGGACTTTGACACTCAACGCACATAATTAAAAAAAATAAATTAAAAAGTAAAATATGTGCGTTTGCACACGAATCATTGGCACACATTCTCTTTTTTTGTTTTGGGTTTTGTTTGTTTGTTACTGTGTGATTCCGGCTGGTCTTGATTCACTTCCTAGTCCAGGCTGCCCGAGATTTTGTGAGTGATTGTCGTGCTTCTGCTCGGCGAGTCCAAGGATTGCAGACACGTGAAATTATTTATTTAGGTTGGGCATGGTGGCGCATGTCTTCAGTCTCAGTACTTGGAAGGCAGAGGCAGGAGGGGCTGTGAGTTGCAGGCCAGCCTAGTCTACACGGCAAGTTCGAAACCAGCTAGGGCTACATAGCGGGACCTGGTCTCAAGATTTCTTTTATTAGCACACGCTATGGCATGCATCTGGAGATTAGAGGGCAACTCTGTGGGGTGCCATGGATTAAACTCAGGCTCGTGCAACAAGTTCTTTTACCTGCAGAGCCATCTTACTGGCCTGGCCAATATTCTTTGTATTTATTTGTTTTTTGCTACTTAAAGTAGAAACATCATGTCTTAGTTTGGGTCTTACTGCTGTGAACAGACACCGTGACCAAGGCAACTCTTCCAAGGATGACATCTAATTGGGGTTGGCTTTACGGGTTCAGAGGTAGAAGAATGGCAGTGTCCAGGCAGGCCTGGTACAGGAGGAGCTGAGAGGTCTACAACTTCAGGCAAACAGGAAAAGACTAGTTTCCATGCTGCCAGGAAGAGGGTATAAAAGCTCATTCCCACAGTGACACACCCATTCCAACAGGGCCACACCTTCAAACAGTGCCACTCTCTGGGCCAAACATATTCAAGACACTACACATCACCCTTGTTGATTGTATAGGATTACAACAGACTGCTTATAGTCTTATAGGTGGGTAAGTGAATACATTGTGTGAAATGACACCAATTTCCTTTTCTGTGACTTTCATAACTTTACATGCCAACTCATAAAATGAGTGTGTAAAGTACCCCCTCCCCTCCACTATAACCCAGTCAAAATGGCAAGCACCAGGAAACCAGAGGCAGGCGGGATTGCTCAGTAGGTATATGTGCTTGCTGTCAAGCCCGGCAGCCTGAGTTCAGTCCCCAGAACTCGCATGGTGGAAGAGAAGACCTGACTCTCACGTTTCCCTCTTCCCTCCAGATAAGCACCAAGGCAGTTCTCATGCCCACACGCATACCCACTGAATCAATGAGTCAGCTAATTTTTAAAGGAAAATGAAGGACAGCAGTTGCCGGAAAGCATGCTGGGAAAGAGGAACCTGATAACGCTGCTGGGGTGGGAGGTTGAATCGGTGCAGTCGCTATGGAAATTTGAAAATTTTCTCGAAAAATTTAAATGCCGAACCTCCGTAGGATTTGGCTCCTGGGCATGTACCAGAGGGGCCCTAAGTCAGCACACCTCAGGGACACGTGCTCATCCATGGTCACTGCAGCAGCTACGTTCACAACAGCTCAGAAATGGACTTTACCTAGGTGTCCATCAGTAGATGGATAATGAAAATGTGTGCATGTGTGCACGTGTGCGTGCATGTGTGATATCATACAACATAAAAGTAGAAGTATTTGGGAAGAAGAAAAAGAAGGAGGAGGAGAAAGAGGAGGAGAAGGAGGAGGAGGAGAAGAA